>CAUYQU010026288.1:0-26958 GCA_963574635.1 Cheracebus regulus
TTTCCTTCGGGGGGCGCCCCTTCCCCACAGAGCTGGGCCTTCCCGGGTTCAGCTGTGCTTTCTCCGTCCTCGGCGCTTCCAATTGCTGTTCTCCTTGTGGGGATGGGACCAGCCGAGCCCGACTAAAAGGGCAACCAGTCCTGTACACACCGCACCGAGAAGCGCCGCGACGGCCAAAAGAATTGCGCTGGCGACCCGTGTGGCTCCTTCGCCGGGAATCTCCCAGTCTGTGTGCATCAAAAATTCGTCTGCAATTTCGGCATCCACTCGCTCTCTGCGCTTTCACTGGGAGCTACAATCCCGAGCTGCTGCTATGTGGCCATCTTGGATCTCTCTCCCGCCTTTTCATTTCTTTATTGGTGTTCTTTGAAGCACAAAAGTTTAAAATTTAGATGAAGTTCAGTTTATCTAGTGTTTTCTTTTGTTTCCTGTGCTTTGATGTCATATCTGAGAAATTGTTGCCTAATCCAAGGTCATAAATATCTGTGCCTATGTTTTTTCCTAAGAGTTTTAAAGGTTTAGCTCCTACATTTAGTTCTTGTTCCCTTCGAGTTAATTTTTGTATATGGTGTGAGGTGGTGATTAACTTTATTACTCTGCATGCAGCTGTCCATTTGAGTTAATTTTTGTATATGGTGTGAGTTGGTGATTAACTTTATTACTCTGCATGCAGCTGTCCATTTGAGTTAATTTTTGTATATGATGTGAGGTGGTGATTAACTTTATTACTCTGCATGCAGCTGTCCATTTGAGTTGGTTTTTGTATATGGTGTGAGGTGGTGATTAACTTTATGACTCTGCATGCAGCTGTCCATTTGAGTTGATTTTTGTGTATGGTGTGAGGTGGTGATTAACTTTATTACTCTGCATGCAGCTGTCCATTTGAGTTGATTTTTGTATATGATGTGAGGTGGTGATTAACTTTATTACTCTGCATGCAGCTGTCCATCTGTCCCAGCACTGTTTGTCAAGGGTGTTCTCAGCACATGTGTCAAAGATCTGTTGACCATAAGCGTAAGAGTTTATCTCCGGACTCTGTATTCTACTCCGTTGATTTTTATTTTTATTTTTGGAATTAGGAAGTAGAAGCCCTCTAACTTCTTCTTTTTCAAGATTGTTTTGGCTATTTTGGGTCCCTTGTGTTTTCATAGGAATGATAGAATCAGCATATATTTTATACTTTTGATGTTATTAGAAACACAGTTGTTTCTGAATTTCACTTTTGGATTGTTCATTGCTGGTATATAGAAATTCAGTTGATTTGTGAATTGATCTTGTATCCTGCAACTTTATTGAACTCAGTGTTTCTAATCTAATAGTTCTTTTGTGAATTCCTTACCATTTTTTCTGTATAAGATGAAGTCATCTGTGAATAGAGATAGTTTACATATTCCTATTGGATGCCTTTATTCCATTTTGGATGTGTTTTATTTTAATTGCCTTTTAAAGACATTTTACAAATGCAACAGAAGTCTTTTAAATTTACTCATATAGCTACCATTTCTGGTGTTTTCATTCTTTTATGTGTATCCAGATTTCCTAAAAGACTTCTTTTAACATTAGTGCAGGTATGCTGCACTAATGAATTGTTTCAGCTCATGTATGCCTAAAAGTCTTTATTTCTCTTTTGTTTTTAAAAGATACTTTTACTGGTTATAAAATTCTGAGTTGATAGTTTTATTCGTTCAGTGCTTTAGAGATGTTGCTGCACGGTTGCCTGGCTTATATTGTTTTTGAGAAGCTGGCTATCATTTTTATTCCTCCTTATTTTTGTGTGTGTATGTGTTTTAAATATTGGCTGCTTTTAAGATTTTCTTATCACTGGTTTTGAGCAATTTGATTATAGTATACCTATCTCTTTTCTTTGAGATTTGTTAAGCTTTTTGGGACTGTGGATTTATAGTTTTCATTAAATTAGGAAATTTTTCAGCCATTGCTTCTCCAGATATTTTTGGGTTTCCCTCTCTTTCTAGTGACCTTACTTACAGAAATATTAGGCCTCTTGAAGTTACTCTATCAGCTCTCTGATTCTCGGTTCATATTTTTTTTCATTAAAATTTTTTTTTGTTTATCCTTGGATAGTTTGTATTGCTGTTGCTGTGTCTTCAAATTCATTAATCTTCTGCAGTGTCTAATCTGCTACTAATCTCATCCAGTGTATTTTTCATATGAAACAATATAGTTTTATCTCTAGAAGTTCAGTTTCAGTCTCTTATTTTTGTTTACATCTTCCATGTCACTACTTGACATGCCCAGTCATTCTTCTATATACTTGAACATATGGAGCATGGTTACACTAACTGTTTCAATATTCTTGACTATGAATTCTGTCATCCAAGTCATTTGTGGGTAGATTTCAATTGAGCAATTTTTCTTGTAATTATAGGCTGTATTTTTCTTCTTTGCCTGCTTGGTTGTTTTTTTATTGGATGTCACAAGAAAGTATGCATTTTACCTTTTTGGTTTCTGAGACAGTGATAAGTTATTTGGAAGTAATTTGATTCTTTCCAAGCTTGGTTTTGAGTTTTTAAAGCTGGTGCCAGAGTAGCTTTTAGTATAGAGGTAATTTTGCCCATTGTATGCCATACCCTTTTGAATTCTCTTCCTGGTGCCCCTTAAATTACAAGGTTTTCAACTCTGGCTGGTGAGAACAGACTGTTCTTTATGCTATATTAGCTACGGAAATTATTCCCACTGCTTCTTTTGGGCTCTTTCCTTGGCATGAGTAGTTTTTTCACATATATATGCTGGTCAGTACTCAGTAGTTGACACGAAAGCATTCTTCAGATCTCTGGAGCTCTCTTGTGCTGCTCTGTCTTTGCCATTATTTTGCCCTGCAAACTCTAGAAATCTTGGCTTTCCTGGACTCCCAGTTCTGTGTTTTCATCTCAGGGAGATTACTGGGCTTTGTCTGGGTTTACCTACCTTAGCCCTGAAAACTCTCCACAGCAGTTAGCTGGGACAGTTGTAGGATCGCCTTATTTGGTTCTGTAATTTCAATGATCATAATTCTGTGTTGCCTGCTATCCAATGAAAACTATTGATTCTTATCTTTTGTCAGGTTTTTGTTTTGTTTCTGAAACTATGGTAGATCTGGTCCCTGTTATTCCATCTGGGCTAGAAGAAGATTCCCTGCATGGGAGGTGTATATGTGTATGTATGCTTTCTCTTAAGACTAGAAATGGTGGTGTGCTTTTTTTTCTTTTCTTTTTTTCATTGAAGAGCATGTCATGTGATTTTTTTTTTTTTTTTTGAGATGGAATCTCGCACTATAGCCTAGGCTACACTGCAGTTCACTGCAACCTCTGCTTCCCAGGTCCCGGTTCAAGCAATTCTCTTGCCTCCGCCTCCCGAGCATCTGGAATTACAGGAATGTGCCCATGCCCAGCTAATTTTTGTATTTTTAGTAGAGACGGGGTTTCACCATGTTGACCAAGCTGGTCTTGAACTCCTGACCTCAGGATCTGCCCTCCTCGGCCTCCCAAAGTGCTGGGATTGTAGGCATGAGCCACAGCACCTAGCCATCTTGTGATTTTTTTTTTTCTGTGTGTAGTCTTTGTTGGTACTGTTGTTCAGTATCCTTAATTCATTAAGGTTTTCACAGTGATAATTAAGTCAGTTCAAGTCTTCTGGGAAGCAGACAGCAAGATAGAATTAGGAATGCAAGAGTTTAATGAAGGAAAAACCTGTAAAGCATTAAGAGTAAATGAGTAGGAATAGAAAAGGGGAGTCTTCAGATTTCACCACAGTGTGGCACCTGTGAGAGGAGACATAAGGAAGGAAGATTGACTAGGAAGAACCTCAGCCTTCAGACTGCCATGCAATCTAAGATAGTGTCCGTTTTGCTAATGGGGAACCCCAGAGCAAATACTGCCTTTTGAGGATGCCATTTGGATCAGAAATAGCTCAGTTCTAGTGTCTCTACTGTTCCCAGTCATTGGCATTGGCATGAAAACTGCAGTGGATCCCGAGGGTTTGCAACTGGAAGCTGTTAGATTATTATATTCTGAAGCAAGTTCCCTCTCTCTTTTGCAGCCATATTGCTTTATTTTTCACAGTTTAAGTCTACTATTCATCAGGAATTAATATGCACATGTAGTGTAAAGCAAGGGTCACAGTTCATATTTTCGTATTGACAGTCTATTGGCCCAGTACCATCTATTGGGAAGAACATTCTTCTCTGAATTGCAATGATGCCATTGTTGTAAGTCAAGTGATTGCAGAGATGTGACCTTCCCTCATCATATCTTCTTCAGTAATTCCTATCCTTAATTTTATATTTATAATTCTTTGATTTTTCTATATCAGGAGTTGGCAGACTATTTCTATAAATTGAACAGGTAGTAAATATTCTAGCCTTTGCAAGCCATAACATCTGTCTCAACTACTCAACTGTGCCACAGTAGCATTAAAAGAGCCATGAGCAATATGCAAATGAATGAGCAAAGCTGTGTTTTAATAAACCTTTGTTTACAAAAATAGGCAGTGAGCCAGATTCAGCTTGCACCGTGGTTTACCAAGCCCTGTCCTATATAGTGTAAATACATTTTTTTAAACAGTGTTTAATTTCATATGTATTTGGAACTTTATAGAAATGAGCTCATGTCCATTTGTATTGTATGATTTGCTTTTTTATTCCATATTATGTTCATGAGATTTCTTGTCTTTTTCACCTCTGTGGCTCTTCCAACATTACATGAGATTTCTTTATATTTTATGTAGTTATATTTCATTTCTTTTCACTGATGTCTTAGGGTTTAGTCAGTTATTTTAACAGAATATTTAAAAGAAAAAATTGTTGAATAGTGCTAGAGAACCAAAAAGGCAAAAAAGGAACATTAAGGTATCGTGAAAGTACTAACTGTACAAAACAACGACAATCTCTAGAACTGGATGAGAGGGCAGAATAAGTTGGAATTATTAAAACTTAGAAGCTTAAAGGAGGGGCCCCTTAAAGCTGCAACTTGGACCTCTGGTGATGGGACACCAGCCTGGCTGCTACTGCCATTCCTGAGGAGGCCTGATAAAGGGCGGGTCTGTAAGGACTGGAAAAAAATTGCAAACTGGAATCATCAGTACTTGCCAGGGTGAGGAAGTCAGGGGTGACACTGTCAGTAACAGCAAGGAAATATCCTTTCTTTTTTCTTCCTGGTCTTCGTCTGGTTCTTTGTGTTGGCAGAGTTCAACAGAGAGCCAGGTGGCAAAAGAGAAATGGTGTTTCCAGAGTCTTAGCCTTCGCATCTCAAAGCTGAGGATGGAAGGGTAGTTTTGAGGGGGAAAGTTAGTAGCATAACTACCACTACCAGTAGAATTTCATTGTATAAATATGCCAGCCATTAAGTTTTACTATGCTCTACTTAATAGACATTTGTGTTTTCAGATTTTTTGCTGTTGTAAACACAATGCTACTAATTCTTTTTTGGCCTACGTGCAAAGATTTCTCTTTTGTTCTTTTACTGACTGCATCACTAACGAAATGTCTTTTCATGGGTTATCAGCAATTACTACCATTGCCAAATCCAGTACCTTCTTCCCCCAGTCTATTTGTCTTTTTTAATCATTAGCAGTATTGACTCCACACTGTTCTCGAAACTTTTTTTCTTCTTTTCTACTGCAATGTTATATGCTTCTGATTCTCCTCTTGTCCTTTCAAATGCCACTTTAAATTAAATTAAAATCAAATTAATTAAGTTGAAATTAAAATCAAATGCCAATTTTTTTGGACTCGTAGATGATTTTTTAAAATACTAATGTTTTTTCTTAATTTTAACTATTATAGTTATTAAAGAAAAATTTTAAGCATAGACAAGTAAAAAGAATAATAAGAAAACTCAACATTATCCATAATACCATGAAACTGACTTTTAAATCTTTATGATTTTTCTCTAGCTTGAAAGCTAGACCTACCTTTCCAGCTTCCTGCCTAGACATTTCCACTTGAATGGTTTGCTGGCATCTTACATTGAGCATTTCTAAAACCAAACTTATTTTATTATCATCTTCTTTTCTCTATTTTTTTTTCCTACTCTCTTTCCCCACCTTTGACTGTTACTATTTCCAGAATTCACTTTAGGGGCTTTCAGTTATTCTCGGCTACCTGAAATAATTGGACTAACTTAACTTTGGTGGTTGTGCAAATGCCAAGGATTATAGTTCCTTTCTTTTACATGTTACCTCCGGTTCCTTTGTGACTCCCTGAGTTTATGTCTTTAAGGACCCCTCTTAACGATGCTGAGGTACTGGAGAAAACTTTTTGTAGCACAAAAGATTAAGATAGTATGGTGTTTAAAGAGCACAGACTCTGGAAACTGTGTTTGAGTCTTGATTTTGCTATTTAATTGCTATAATCCTTGATATGTACCCTTAAAGTAAAAAAGGAATAGTAACTATTAATACTTAATAGCATTGTTAATGAAAATGAAATGGAATAATAAGTACAAGTACTTACAATATTCCTGGCATGGAATGAGCACTGGATGTAAATGTTAGCTATTGCTATTATTACTCTTTGGTTTAGTACTCTTTGGAATGAACATTAGGGTATTTTGAATGCTTAGTACCTGGTGCCTCTGTTGCTAACTTTAGTATACCCTTAAGCAGCATGGAGACTGTGGTGTAAGAACAGTACTCAGTATCTTCTGTTGAGTATTTGTTTCTGTGACATTCACAAAGGGAAAGTTGTTTTCCTAATATACCCTAGTATTTAAGTGGGGACATCTTCTGCTTTTAGTTTCTTTCTGTGTGCTTCTCTATGTAAATCTCATGAAGTGTCCTAGTGGACAGTCAATTCCTTAGCCTGTTTTTAGTTCACAGTAGGTTTAAATTGAAACAGGTAGATAATGTTCCACCAGCTAAAAGATATCTAAGAAATTTCACCTTGTACCTAGGTTTCTTGAAAAGACTTTAAAAATTGTTTTTTAGAAAAAGTGTAATTAATTTTTTTTTTTTTTTTAGAATTCCTGCAAGGGAGAAATAAAGAGTGCATCACTGAAGGATTTATGTCTTGAAGACAAAAGACGCATTGCAAACTTAATTAAAGAACTGGCCAGGTGAGACAAAGCCTTATATGAAATGCATTATTATACAAAAGACAACTGTTATTAGAAACAGAAAATTGCAAATATATTTTGATGACTTAATATCTTTGATCTTATGGTAGCAAAGAGTTTTAGAAAAAAGATATTCTGTGATGCCAAAATCCTCCCAAAAAGGTTTAAAAAGAAGCATCAAAAGCAAACTACCTTCCAGTTTATATTTTCTTATTTACTTAACTTTCCAAATTGTTTGATACAACGATTTGTAGCAGTCATCTATGGAGGGAAGTTTTGGAAACTACTGTTGAAGTAGGTTGATGTTGTAATCAGAGGCATAGCAGTTACCTTTGATTTTTCTTCAGCATCTGAAGAGAAAATACTTCATTCACAAGAATATCCGTTGTTGCCTTGCTGACTCCTAATGCTTTTCAACTAATGGATTTTGAATTTTGATAATGATACTTCTTAGCTGTTTGTGAATACTAGTCCAGTTTATTAATGATGTGTATGAGGCACGTCTACTTTGTATATGTAATTTCTTTGTCAAATATACATGTCCAGTTTTGGGGGTCTTAAAAAGTACTTAATAAATGAAGATATCTATAGAGAAATGTATGAATATAAATTGTAAAAGTTAAATTTATGGAGATACCATACCTAAAAGTTGATAAAACAGTACTACTTTTTGTCATTGAATTGCAAATGAAGATAACAATATTAGGTATGTTTTGAACATATTTCGTCTTGAAGCCTTAACATAATGTTTATAGAGGCTTCTAAAAAGACCGAAGTTAAAAAATTACTTTACTCCAAATCATAGAATCATGAGTATCAAAGATGACTATAAAAAAGTGATGTTTTTGGAGCCAGAATATAGGGTGTGAGAATTCAAAGTAGATGCCTTAGTCCGAATTTGTTAATGCTACCTGAGATAAGTAGTGATCTCTTTCATTAGAATTCTTTGGCTGTTCTAGTTTCTAAAGTAGAGTTTTTATTAACTTCAGTGTTCATTGTTATCCTCAATATTTGAAGATGATGTTCTTGTGAGACTATTTACCACATAGTAAGTAAGTCCTTTGATGAGGATTTAACAAATATGTTTGATGGTATCGAAAAGCTATTGCTATTTGTTTGTCTCTGTTTGTTAATGGTCCTAAGTTGCCATTATTGTCCTGACTGACCCATTTTATTTGAACCATCAAGCTTTGAGAATACCAGAAATATTAGAGCATGTCATTTTGGTTTTAATAACCCTCCACTTCCTACAAAATATGCTAGGTTTTCTGTTTTTGTAATTTCTTTGTAGAAGGTCAGTATGTCAGTACAAGGTCAATATTAGTAAAAATCTGCTTATACTGCTAAAGAACCCCATTATTACTATATTTACTATTAACATGCAAGTATATAGGAATAATGTGTTCTTGATATCTTAAAATTTGCTGAGTTTTCTCTATTGGATATTTGAGTCTACTTTTGTCTACTCATACTTTGAAAACTGTTTTCTTTGCTTTTTTTTTTTTAAATGGAGTCTTAACTCTGTCACCCAGGCTGGAGTGCAGTGATAGAATCTCAGCTCACTGTAGCCTCGGCACCCGCCCCCTCCCTCACCCCCCCAGTGATTCTCTTGCCTCAGCTACCTGAGTAGCTGGGATTACAGGCATATACCACCACACTCGGCTAATTTTTGTATTTTTAGTAGAGATGGGGTTTTGCCATGTTGGCCAGGATGGTCTCAAACTCCTGACCTCAGATGATTGCCTGTAACCAGATGTCCCAGGTTCTTCACCTCCACTACCCCAGGAATGGGGAAAGAGGCCCTGGAGGTGCGATGGGCTTACCATTGGTATAAATATCAAGGACCCAAAGAGTTTTGCAGAGAACAATTTATTAGGCAGAGAGAGAGACAGAAGTAGAGAGAACTTCCACGCTGTTGTGGGAGGGGATCCCAGAGAGGGAAATCTGCCCAGGTAGAGAGGGAAAGACAGCTCCCACGTTGGAGGGCATCCAGAGAAGGAGTCTGCACAGGTAAAGGGCAGTGGGGTTTTAACTCTGAAGTTATTCCCACCTCATTCATGTTCTTGTGCAATGAGAGGAGTTTTCTTTAAACTTCTTCTGGAGTGATTGATCTTTGACTCTGATCTCAGATTGGTTGCTTGGGCCCACAACAGAGCCCCTCCTTCCAGGGGTCTTGGTGGGCTTTCTGAAAAAAGGAAGCTCACGTGGAATTTTACATAGCCCGTTCGGGAAAGTTAGACAAAGAACTCGAGGTTCCCAGATGGGGAGGTGGATGGAGGCATGGTGCTGGGAAGTTCTTGCCTTTGAAACCATGCCCCTTGTGGACTCAGGAAGAGAAGTTAACATAGTCCCTCATGCCCACCTCGGCCTCCCAAAGTGCTGGGATTACAGACGTGAGCCACCATGCCTAGCCTTTGATTTTTTTGTTTTTTATTTGCAAGACTGTTGGATTGAAGTGGGAATGTAGAGAATAGAATCTCATATGCATCGAGCACTGGCAACAAAACATTTCCCAGTTTTTATGTTATTTTCCCTTTGAATTTTCAGTCTGGTTTGAAATAGTTAAATGTACTCATTTCTCTTTATCTTGAAAATGCTCCTTTCACTATATATTTCCCCCTAGTCACTGCCTTCTTTGTATTACAAGACATAACCTTTTTTTCTAGAAAGAATAGTCTGTATTATTTTCTACTCTGTTGCATTTTTTTAATCAAACATACTTGCTTGCTTATCAATCTGCTTATTTGTAAATATGTCAAAATGCAATTTGCATACAATAATATGAACCAATTTTAAGTGTATATTTCAATGAGTTTTGACAGATGTAAGATATACAAGATTTCCTATTCATGATATACAGCATTTATGTTGTTCCAAATAGTTGCCTCTAGACCTTTTACATTCTATTTCCCCCATCCCAGGCAACCATTAATATAGTTTCTATTATTATAGTTTAGTTTTACATGTTCTGGCACACGATATAAAGGCCACACAGTATATGCTCTTTTACTGTGTTTTTTTCCCTCTGCCTAATGGTTTGGATGGGGAGCAGTAAAATACACCTAACACAAAATGTACCATCATAACCATTTTTAAGTGTACAGTTCAGTGGCATTAAGTACATTCACAGTGCTGTGCAAACATCTCTACCATCCATCTCCAGAACTTTTTTTTATCATCACAAACTGAAACTGTACCCATTCAATAATACCTCCTCATTCTCCTTTCCCTCTTGCCCTTGTTAACCACTATTCTGTGTGTCTCTATATAAATTTGACTAATTTAGGTAACTCACGTAAGTGAAATCATACAATGTTTGACCTCTGTGTCTGACTTATTTTAGAGCATAATGTTTTTAGTTGTTTTCAAGTTGTTGTGTATGAGTGCTCATTTTTTTTTATGTTGAATAGTATTTCATTATATGGCTGTACCTTAATTTGTTTCTTTTTTCTATTAATGGTCATTTGGGTTCTTCAGGCTTTTGCCTTTTATGAATAAAGCTTCCATAAACATTCATGTACAAGTCTTCCTATGAACATAATTATTTTTCTTCAGTAAATGCTCAATTGTATGTTGTGTGTTTATAACTTCATAAGAAAATTCCAAACCGCTTCCCAGCATGACTGTGCTATTTCACATTTCCACTAACAACTTATGTGAGTTCCATTATTCTGTATACTCACCAACTCTTGGTATTGTCATTTCTTTAAATTTTAGCCATTCTAATGAGTGTAGTGGTTTCTCCTTGAAGAATTAATTTGTGTTTCCCCAATGACTAATGTGTTTATTGGTATGATAATCACATTATAATAATGTGACTAATGAGTCATTCTTCCTTTGTCAAGTGTCTGTCAATTCTTTTTCCTCTTTTTTTCACCCATCACATTCTCTTCTTAATATTGAGGTGTTAAGAGTTCTTTATATGTTCTGTACATGAGTTGTCAAATATGTGTTTTATTCTCAGTCTGCAGCTTCCTTTATAATTATTTTAATGTTTTCTTTTGATATAATTTTTTATCTTGGCAAAGTTCAATTTATCAATTTTTTCCTTTTGTGGTCCATGCTTTTAGAGCTCTATCTATGAAATCCTACCCATCACAAATTACAAAGATTTTTTTCTATATTAGAAAAGACTTCCTACAGAATTACATTAGCCTCCTTGTCAAACTCAGTTGGCCATATATGCATGGTCTATTTCTGGACTCCTTGTTTCATTCATTGATGTGTATGTCTATTCCTATGCCAGCACTGCACTGACTTGATTAATTTTATATTGTCTTAAAATCAGGTAAATTCTATAGCTTTGTTCTTATTTTTGAAAATTGTTTTGACTCTTTGAGATCCTTTGCATTTCACTGTATTTTTAGAATCAGCTTGTCAGTTTCTAAAAGAAAATTGTTTCCTGAAGTTTTGGTTGAATTGTATTGGACTTACAGATCAATTTGAAGAAAACTAACATTATTGAGTATTCCAATTTACAAAAAGTTATCTATTATTTATTTAAATGTTCTTTTAATTTTTCTAGGCAGTGATTTGTAATTTTCAGATTATAGGTTTTGTTATATGTATCCTAAAGTTATATGTGTCCTAAAGTAAATGATGTTATTTAAAATTTTATTGTACATTCAATATTCATTTTTTTGATTGCTCATTTGAAAAAATAATAGAATTTTTTTTTACATATATTGGCTT
This sequence comes from Cheracebus regulus, assembly GCA_963574635.1. Taxonomy (NCBI): domain Eukaryota; kingdom Metazoa; phylum Chordata; class Mammalia; order Primates; family Pitheciidae; genus Cheracebus; species Cheracebus regulus. The sequence continues at coordinate 11,742 of CAUYQU010026288.1, forward strand.
GGTAGCCTTTAACCTTTTAAAATTTTCTTGTTATAGTCTTTTTTTGGTAGAATCCTTTGGATTTTGCACATAAAAGATGTCATCTATAAATAAAAACAGTTTTGCTCTTTTCCTTTCCAATCGATAGATGATTTATTTTTCTTGACCTTTTGCATTGGGTAGGACCTCCAGTACAATGTTGAATGAAAGTGGTGACTGGACATCCTTGCCTTTTCTTGTTCTTGATCTTAAATCTTTCACCATTATGTACAATGTAAGCTGTAGATTTTTTAGTAGATGTTCTTTATCAAATTGAGAAAATTTATTTTTGTTTCTAGTTTATTGAGAGTTTTTATCTTTAGTCATAAATTGGAGTAGAATTTTATCAATTTTTTAATCTTTTATTGCTGAACTGTGATTTTTATTCTTTTTTTCTATTAATGAGGTAAAGTACATTGATTGATTTTTGAATGTTTAATTTACCATGTGTTCTTAGCTTAAGCCTCATTTGGTCATGTTTTGTTTTTATTTTTATTTTTACTCTGTTGCTGAATTTGATTACCTGTTATTTTGTTAAATATACTTGCATCATCAGAAATATGTGTAGTTTTCATGAAATATCTTAGTATATTTTTAAATTTAATTTTTAAAATTGTGGTAAAATATACCAGAAATTTACCATTCTAACCGGTTTTTTAGTGTACAGTTCAGTAGTGATAAGTACATTCACATTGTTATGCAACCAAGCTTCAGAACTTCTTTCATTTGGTGAAAGTAAAACTCAATGTCCATTAAACAACTCCTCATTACTGCTCTCACCAGCCTCTGGTAACCACTGTCCTACTCTATAGCCATGAATCTTACCACATCATTTAAGTGAAAATAGTATGTGTGTGTTTTTAATGTGGTAAAATACACACGGCATAAAATTGATGACTGGTGACATTTAGTATATTCACAATGTTATACAAGCATCACCATTTTCTAGTTCTAGAACATTTTCATAATCCTAAAGGAAACTCTATTCACCAGTTATTCCCCATTTTCCTGCTCCCCCTTGATTCTGGCAGCTTCTAATCTGTTTTCTGTCTCTATGGATTTGCTGCTGACTCTGGTATTCTGTATAACTGGAATAATAGAATATGGGGCCTGTTCTGTCTGGCTTCTTTCTATTAGCATTATTTCAAGGTTGGCAGAGTACTTGAATCAAACAGTCTTGCAAATAAAAAACAAAAAACCAAAGAAGGCTAGGCACGGTGGCTCACATCTGTAATCCCAGCACTTTGGGAGGCCGAGGCGGGCCTGAGGAACTATGTTAACTTCTCTTCCTGGGTCCTCAAGGGGCATGGTTTCAAAGGCAAGAACTTCCCAGCGCCATGCCTCCATCCACCTCCCCATCTGGGAACCTCGAGTTATTTGTCTAACTTTCCCAAGCGGGCTATGTAAAATTCCACGTGAGCTTCCTTTTTTCAGAAAGCCCACCAAGACCCCTGGAAGGAGGGGCTCTGTTGTGGGCCCAAGCAACCAATCTGGGATCAGAGTCAAAGATCAATCACTCCAGAGGAAGTTTAAAAAAAAACTCCTCTCATTGGACAAGAACATGAATGTGGTAGGAATAACTTCAGAGTTAAAACCCCACTGCCCCTTACCTGTGTGGACTCCTTCTCCAGATGCCCTCCAGGGTGGGAGCCTGTCTTTCCTTCTCTACCTGGGCAGATTTCACTCTCTGGGATCCTGTTCCACAACAGCATGGAAGCTCTTTCTACTTCTGTCTCTCTCTCTCTGCCTAATAAATTGTTCTCTGCAAAACTCTTTGGGTCCTTTCTCAGCTGTGTTCTTTGAAGTACGAAAGAAAAGATAGAGACATTTAAATTATCTACCTTTTCTTTTATTGATGGTACTTTTGGTATCATGTATAAGAAACTACTGCTAAATCAAAGGTCATGAAGATTTGCCCTCATGTTTTCTTCTGAGAATTTCATGGTTTTAGATCTTATATGTAGAACTTTGGTCCATTTTGAGTTCATTTTTGTATATGGTGAGACATAGTGTTCCAACTTTATTCTTTTGCATGTGAAAATTCATTTGTTTCACCACCATGTATTTAAGAGATTATTTTTTTCCCATTTAATGGTCTTGGCATTCTTGTCAAAAATTGATTGACTAGAGGTGTACAAGTTAATTTCTGGACTCTCAGTTCTATTTCATTGACCTGTATGTCTGTCCTTATGCCATTAACGGACTGTTTTAATTAGTATAGCTTTGTAGTAAGCACTGAAATCAAGAAGTACAAGACCTCCAACTTTGTTCTTCCTTTTCAAGATTGTTTTGGCTATTTGGAGTCCCTTGCATTGCCATATGAATTTTAGAATCAGCTTTTCCATTTCTGCAAAAAAGGCAGTTGGCATTTTGATAGGATTGTGTTAAATTTATCAGTATCACCTTAACAATATTCAGTCTTCCAGTCGGTGAACATGGAATGTCTTTTGATATTTAGGTATTAATTTCTTTTAGCAGTGATTTATATTTTTCAGTGTACAAAGTTTTTTTATCTTTTTGGTTAAATTGATTTCTAAGTATTTTATTCTTTTTGATGTTTTTGTAAATGAGATGGTTTTCTTAATATACTTTCAGATTGTTTATTGCTGGGGTAGAGGAATACAAATGGCTATTGTGTGTTGATCTTGTACTCTGAAACTTTGCTGAATTTATCTATTAGCTGTAATAGTTTTATTTATTTATTTGTTTGTTTTTTTGTTTAGGATTCTCTAGTCTTTTCTCTATACAGTAGTCTCTCCTTATCAGGGAATATGTTCCAAGACTTTCAATGGATGTCTGAAACTGCTGATAGTACCAAATCCTATATATATTTTTTTCCTATATATACATACCTATGATAAAGTTTGATTTATAAGTGAGGCACAGTACGAGATTAACCACAATAACTAATAATTAAATAGATCAATAAGAGCAATATGCCAACATCACTGCTCTTGTGCTGTGGAGCCATTATTTACTAAAGTAAGAGCTAATTAACCAAAAGCACTGTCATACCTCAATCTGATAACTGAGAGGGATACTATGTGACTAATGCCTATACAGTGTGAATATGCTGGCCAAGCGATGACTCATGACCCAGACAGGACTGAGTTGGACTGCACGAGATTTCATTATTTCTCTTTCTTGCCTAAGTGCTCTGCCTAGAATTTCTAACACATTGATGAGTGGTGGCAGAAGCAGGCATCTGTCTTTTTCCTGATCTAAATGGGAGAGCTCTCAGTTTTTCGTCAGTGGAGTAACATGTTAGTTGTGGGTTTTTCATAAGTGCCCTTTACCATGTTAAGGAACTTTCATTCTTTTCTTGGCTTGAGTGTTTTTGTCATGAAAGGGTTTTAGATTTTGTTAAAAGCTTTTCTGCATCAATTGATATGGTCATATATATTTTTTTTCTGCAAAATGCTGTATTATGTTGCTTAATTTTCTTGTGGTGAATCATCCTTGTATTCCTGAGACAAATACCAATTGATTATGTTATAAAATCATTTAATATGCTTTTGGATTTGGTCTGCTGGCATTTTGTTGGGGATTTTTGAATCTGTATTCATAGAGGATATTGTCTATAGTTTCTTTTTCTCATAATGTCTTTATCTGGCTTTGGCATCAGGTAATGCTGGCCTCATACCATGAATTAGAAAGTATTTCCTCCCCTTTTGTTTCTTGGAAGAGTTCAAGATGGATTGCTGTTAATTCTTTAAGCATTTGGTAGAATTAATCAGTGAAGCCATCTGGTCCCAAAGGTTTTGATTATTAATTCAGTCATTTTACTTGGCATAGGACCATTCAGATTTTCTGTTTGTTCTTGAGTCAGTTTTGGTAATTTTTTTTTAAGAAATTTGTCCATTTTGTCTAAGTTATCTAATGTGTTGACGTGCAATTGTTCATAGTATTCTCTTACAATATTTTTTATTTCTGTACAGTTGGTAATGTCTCCACTTTTATTTACATTATCCCTTTTCTTCATAAGTCTAGCTAAAATTTTGTCAATTTTGTTGATATTTTCAAAGAACCAAGTTTTGTTTTTATATATCGTATTTTTTTAGTTCTCTGTCTTATATTGTAATCTTTTTTTCTGCCTTTTGCTAGCTTTTTATTTAGTTTGCTTTTAGTTTCTGGTTCCTTAAGGTATAAAGCTAAATTACTGATTTATAAATTACTAAGCACTATTTTTGCTGTATCCCATAGTTTTGGTATGTTGTATTTTTGTTTTCATTCATTTCAAGATACTTTCTAATTTTCCTTGTGATTTCTTCTTTGACCTATTGATTGTTTAAAAGTATGTGAATTTCCACATATTTATGCATTTTTTGTTTTTTCTTTTGTTCTTGATTTTGAATTCTATTCTATTATGGTGGAAAAGGTACTTTGTATGTTTTAAGTCTTTTAAAATATATTGTGACTTGTTTTGTGACCTAACATATGGTTTATCCTGGAGAATATCCATGTGTATTTGGGAATAATATGTATTTAGCTGTTACTTGGTTGAGTGTTCTGTATATGTATGTCTTTTAGGTCTAGTTGGTTATAGTGTTATTCAAGTCCTTTCTGATTCTTCTTCTGTCTAGATATTCTATATGTTATTGAAAGTGTGTTATTTAATTCTCTGTTATTGTAGAACTGTTTATCTTCAGCTGTCTCCCTCCACACTCCCCTCCCTTCCCCCTCCTCTTCCCTCGCCTCCCCCGTCCCCTCTCCTTGTCTTCCCTACCCTCTTTGTTGTCCCCTTGTCCTCCCCTTCCCTCCCCTTACCCTTCCCTTCCCTTGTCCTTCCCTTCCCTTCCCTGGTCCTTCCCTTCCCTTCCCTTCCCTTGTCCTTCTCTTCCCTTCCCTTGCCCTTCCCTTCCCTTGTTCTTCCCTTCCCTTCCCTTGTCCTGCCCTGCCCTGCCCTGCCCTGCCTTTGTCCTTCCCTCCCCTCCCCTTGTCCTTCTCTTCCCTTGCCCTTCCCCTCCCTTCCCTTCCCCTTCCTTTCCCTTCCCTTGTCCTTCCCTTCTCTTGCCCTTCCCTTCCCTTGTCCTTCCTTTCCCCTTCCCTTCCCTTGTCCTTCCCTTCCCTCCCCTCCTCTTGTCCCTCCCTTGTCCTTCCCTTGCCATTCCCTTCCCTTGTCCTCCCCTCCCCTTGTCCTTCCCTTCCCTTCCCTTCCCCTTCTCTTGTCTTTCCCTTCCCTTGCCTTTCCCTTCCCTTGTTCTTCCCTTCCCTTCCCTTGTCCTGCTCTGGCCTTCCCTTGCCCTGCCCTGCCCTGCCCTGCCCTCCCCGTGCCTTTCCCTTCCCTCTCCTTGTCCTTCCCTTCCCTTGTCCTTCCCTTCCCTTCCCTTCCCTTGTTCTTCCCTTCCCTTTCACTTTCCTTCCCTTGTCCTTCCCTTCCCTTGTCCTTCCCTTCCCTTGCCCTTCCCTTCTCTTGTCCTTCCCTTCCCTTGTCCTTCCCTTCCCTGTCCCTTCTCTTCCTTTTCACATCCCTTCCTTTTCCTTTCCCTTCCCTTTCCCTTTCCTTCCTTGCCCTGTCCTGTCCTGCCCTGCCCTGCCCTTCACTTGCCCTTCCCTTCTCCTTCTTCTCCACCTCCTCCTCCTTCTCCTCCTTCCCTTCTCGTTCTCCTCTTTCTCCTTCTCCTTCCCTTCTCCTTGTCTTTCCCTTCCTTTCTCCTTGTCTTCCCCTTCCCTTCTCCTTGTCGTTCCCTTGTCCTTCCTTCTTTTTTCTTTCTGTATTTTATAAGGGCAGTGCCTGGCTATGTTGCCCAGGCTAGTCTTGAAACCCTGTGCACAAGCTCTCTTCCTTTCTCAGCCTCCCACAGTGTTGGGATTATAGGTTCGAGCCACTGCACTCTGCCTTCTTGTATTTTTTGCTTTGAAAAATTCTGTTCTTTATTATTCTTGTCCTCCTTTTTTTTTTTTTAAATAGGAGTCAAATCTGTTCTTCTATCCCTAACTTTTTATAATAGATATGTAACTCATTAATTTTCATCTCCTTTTTCTCTTTTGTAATGTATGCTTATAAAACTGTATTTCCCTCTAAATGTTTTCTTATTTCACATATTTTGATATGTAATATTTTACTATTATCTATTTAAATTTTTTCTTTAATTTCAATTTTTGGCCCGTTTTATTTAAATATTATTTCTTAATTTATAAACAAATTGGGGATCTTTTGTGTATATTTGATAGCTATCTGAATTGAATTGTGAACAGAATGTGTTTTGTGTGATTTTACTAGTTTGAAAAAGTCTTAGAACTTGCTTTACTAGCCTAGCATATGATTGTTCTTTGAATATGTTCATATATGTTTAAAAGAATTCATGTTTTTGCTTGTTGAGGGCCTTTTTAAAAAATATTCATTAAATCATCTCAATAGTTTTCAAATCTTCTGTTTACTTAGTGACTTTTTTAACTTATGAATTTCTGAGAAAGATGTTTTAGAGTTTCCCACCGTGATTTGAGACTTGTATATTTCTCTTAGTTTTATCAATTTTGCCTTGTGTGTTTGACTCTGTATTGATTAGTTTTGTACAATTATAATTTGCATTTTTTTCTTTGTTGTTAAATGAACCTCTGGTTACCCTGGAGATTTATAGGATGCATTCTTGACTAATCACAGTCACTGAATGTTAATTGGCACTTTTAGCTTTTCTAAACAGTGCAAGAACTTTTGAATATGTGAACTACATTTTCCTTTCTTGGTATAAATTTTGTTATGTTACATGTTATAATTCTGTGTGTTTACATGTATATTTAAATTTCAACTCAGCATAATATCACTACTCTTTGTAACATTTTAAAATAATTTTAAGCTTACAGAAAAGTTGTAAGAATATCACAGGGTGGGGGAATAGGAAATGACTGCTAATGTGTACAAAGCTTTTTAGCAGAATGAAAATGTTTAAAATTAGATTATGGCAATGGTTACAGAACTCTGTAAAATGTACTAAAAGCCATTTAATTGGATGCTTTAAATGGGTGAAATTTATGATATGGAAAAGATATCTCAATAAAGCTGTTTTTTAAAAAATAGTACAGAGGGTTCTCTTCCTTTCCTCTAGCTTTCTCTAATGTTAACATCTTGAATAATTGTGGTAAAATTATAAAAAATTAACCTTGGTACAGTACCATTAATTACCACAGGGTTTATTCATATTTCACTATTTTTTTTTATTTAACAAATACATTCTTTTCTGTTCTAGTATTCTGTTTTGCATTCAGTTTTCATGTTTCTGTAGTCTCCTCCTGTTTGTGGCAATTCCTTAGTCTTTTCTTGCCTTCCAAGTCTTTTGAAGAGTACTGTTCAGATGTTTTGTAGTAGTTCCTTCAATTTGGTTTTTTCTCATGATTATATTGCTTTCTGATATGTTATATTGGGGGTGCATGAGGTTGATGTGTTGATAGGCTTATCACTGGTGGTTTTAACTTTTGTCACTTGGCTGTGGAATAGTATGCTAGTTTTCTCCCCTGAAAAGTTACTATTTTTCTCTGTGTAATTAATGAATATCCTGGGGGAGATCCATTGAGACTGTTCAAATAAACTATTTTGTTCTGAAACTTTTACCCACCACTATAAGCATCCATCCAAGAAACTTGGCTGCAGCTATTACAGTGATATTCTAGTGGTTACTTTATACTTCATTTATTTGTTTTGAATTTATTAATTGGAATTTATATTTAAGGATGAGCTCTCTCTTTTGCCCTATTTATTTATTACAGTATTTATTTATTATTTTTAATAAATAGACTCATGGCCGTTTATTTTCTTCGTCTTTTTTTCTGTTTAGGCAGGGTCTTGCTCTGTTGCCAAAGCTAAAGCAATGATGTTATTATGGCTCAATGCAGCCTCAACCTCCTGAGCCCAAGCAATTCTCCCATCTTAGCTTCCCAAGTAGCTGAGACTACAGGCATGCACCATCATGCTCAACTAATTTTTTTTTCTTTTTTAGATATGGGGTTTCATCATGTTGCCCAGGCTGGTCTTAAACTCCTGGGCTCACACCATCTACCAACCTCGGCCCCCAAAAAGTGCTGGGATTACAAGGCGTGAGTCACTGTGCCCAGCCTCATTCATTTTATTCCAATCCAGAACTCAAACAAAAATGAAATAATATGTTACATATTAGAAACAACCTTTTATTTTGAGATAATTGTAGATTCACCTGCACTTGTTAGAAATAATACAGAGAAAGCCCATGTACCATTTACCCTGTTTTTACCAATGGTAATGTTTTGATTACAGTACAATATCACAGGAAATTGACATTGATAGAATCCATCAATTGTGTACAGATTTTGCCAGTTTTTCATGTATTCATTTGTGTATGTCATTAGTTCTATACAATTTTTTCATGTGTAGATTTGTGTACCATTGCCATAGTCAAAATACCAGTTTTTTTTACAAAAGGATTATTCATGCTGTCTTTTTGTAGACACAGATACTTTCTTTCCTATCTGCCTTCTCTAATCTCTAGCAACCACTAATCTGTTGTCTATATTATTTTGTCATTTCAGGAAAGCTATGTAAGTGGAATCATACAGTATGTAACATTTTGTGACTGGCTTTTTTTTTTTTTTTAAGCTCAGCATGATTCTCTTTAGGTCCATTCATGTTGTTGCATGTATCAATAATTTGTTCCTTTTTACTGCTGACTGGTATTCCATGATATAGATATACCACAGTTTAATCATTAATCAATTGAAGGACATTTGCATTGTTTCCAGTGTTATAAATGAAGCTGCTGTGAACATTCACATATAGGTTTTTGTGTGAACATTACATTTTAATTTCTTTGGGATATTGGAACTAATGTTTAATCTCATAAGAAACTACTGAACTATTTTGCAACATTTTACATTCCCATCAGCAATGCAAGAGGTCTTCTTGTATTCTTGCTAACATTTGTGATAATTAATTTCTCTTCTAGCTATTCTGGTAGGTGCTTAGTGATATCCCATCTTGATTTTAATTTGCATTTCTCTAATGGGCATTGATGTTGGACATTGTTTCATGTGCTTATATCCATCTGTATTTTCTTCAGTGAAATGTCTAGTCATCCCTTTTGCCCATTTCCTATTGGAATGTTTTTGTAACTGCTGAATTTTGAGAGTTCTTTGTATGTTCTAGATAAAAATCCTTTATTGGATATGTATTTTGCTAATACTTATATAAGCCTGTAGCTTGCCTTTCATCCCCCTTTACTGGGTTTTTCCTAAAATAAAAGTTTTTAATTTAACCAGATCCAGTTTATTAGTTTTTTTCCTGTTTAATTCCATGATCCATTTTGAGTTAACTTTTGAATAACATGTGAGGTTGAGGTTCTTTTTTTTTTTTTTTCTGTTTGATGTATAGTTATTCCAGCACCATTTGTTGAAATCTTTTTTGCACTTTTGTTAGAAATTGGCATATTCATATGGGTCTCTTTCTGGGTTCTTTTTTCTATTCCATTGATCTATGTGTCTGTTTCTCTGCCAACTGCCTTGATTACTATAGCAATATAGTAAGCCTTAATACTAAGTAGAAAGACTTTTCCTACTTTATTCTTCTCTTTCAAAATTATTTTAGCTCTTCTAGTCCTGTGCCTTTCCATAAGAATTTTGGAGTAAGCTTGTTAATGTCTACAAAAAAATCATGCTGTTATATTAATTGGTGTTACATTAAACTATAGATCAAATTTGGGAAGAATTGCTGCCTTTGCTGTGTTGGGTCTTCACTTATATGAACGTGATATATATCTCCAATTTTTTAGGTCTTTGATTTCTTACAATAGCTTCTATAATTTTCAGGATACAGATGCTGTACATATTTTCTTATACTTAACATATTTAATTTTCTTTGGAGCAACTGTAAAAGATATCATATTTTTAATTTTACTGTTAGTGTATAGAAATATGTTGATAGTGTATAGAAATATGATTGAATTTTGTCTGTTGATCTTGATTTCTGCAACCTTGCTGAAGTCACTTATTAATTCTAGGATTTTTGCTGTTTATTCTTTGGGATTCTTTTATGTAGACTATCATGTCATTTGCATATAGGGACAGTTTTATAACTTCCTTTCCAATGGGTGTCTCTATTATTTCTTTTTCTAAACTTCTGGTCCTAACTAGGATTTCCAGTACTATATGAATAAGAATAATGAGAGAGGAACTCCTTGCTCTGTTCTTGATTTTAGGTGGAAGGCATTCAGCCTATCACCATTATTCCTAGTTTTATAAGATTTTTATTATGATTGCATTCTGAATCTTGTTAAATGCTTTCTCTGTGTCAATTGATACGATCACATGAGTTTTCTTCTTTAGCCCGTTGATACGATAGTTTACATTGATTGATTTTTGAAAATTGAATCAGCCTTGCATACCTGTAATTCCTCACTTGTTATAATTGTTTTTATGTTTTACAGGATTTGATTTTCTATTAATTTGTTGGTAATTTTTATATCAAAGTGGTCTGTAGTTTGTTTTTGTTTTTGCTTTTTGTACTGTTTTAGTCTGTTTTTGGTATTATAGTAATGCTAGTCTCAAAATGAGTTAGGAAGTGTTCCCTCTTATTGTAACTCTCTTGGATGACTGAGAGATCTGCTTCCTGTTATCTTTAATATATTCCCCCCTCCTTTTTTTTTTGTTTAGTAATCTTGTATGTAACTAATCTTTTCATCTTTGCTTCTACTCCCTCTGCTGCACAGAATTCATCTTTATTTTGCTGAAAATCTGACTCCCATTTCAGTCCATCACCCTCTAATGGATGCCCTCTTCTCCTTGCTTGTATTGCAGCACACCAGTTCGGGGTACACTCTGCCTGAATGTCCTTCTTACGCCTCTCTGGTTCTGACTCTTCATGTTGGACCATCCTCTCACTTTATGCTGCCATATTCCACACCAGGCCACTGCTTTATGGTCATGTCCTTGACCCTTTTCTGGATCTGACTCTGCCTGTTGGTCCACTCCCTTGTGTGGTTGTCATCTTTACCTACCTCAGGCTTTGTGGTTACATATCAGACTGCCCCTTTTTGAGGATAACCCTGCCCTCTGCCTGAGCTCTGATGCTACACTTGGGGTTGTCTTTCTGAGTATATGTCCTCATCCTCCTTGAGCTCTAACACCCTGTTTCAGGTTAACCTTTCGTTGGCTAATCTTCACCAGTACGTACTACTAACCTCTGTATAAATCTCCTCCTCCCCATACTTGGGCTCTGAATCTCCATGCTCAGTCACCCCAGTCTTTCTGCAAGGACACACACCTCACCCTACTTTGGTTCTGCCACATCATGCTAGGCTGCTTCTCTTGGATGTCCGTCTTCCCTTACTTAGGTTCTGACACTGGGCTGGTATTAGATTATCCCCATGTGTGGATGCCCTTATCAGCAAAGGGATGCTGGAGCCCTGACCTACCACCTCAGGAAACTCTTCTGTACAGACGCTGTCTTTATCTCACTCAGATTCTGACTCTGCTTGTCATTATGGTCTTAGGACTTAATTGTTCTGGAAGAAAAAGGAAAATGGAAAATAAATAAGAAAAAGGAAATGAAAGCTCAACTTTCAGATGAGAGAAAAGTGATCTCTTTGAGGAAAGACATTAAGTGTATTCCCTTGTTAATGAATAAACACATTATATTTATATACTGTTTTTTCCTGATTATGTCATATAAATTAAGACAAACCCTCTGCCGCTTTGTCTTCTGCCTGTCTTGCCTGATATATTGCACTTTTAATCAGTCAACTTTTGGATCAATAGAGAATAATAAATAAGTTTTAATAGAGAATGGCTAGGAGGCTGAAGGTTTAAAAGTTGTCTTAATTTATATCTTTTCAGAAATTAATATCTGTGAGGCATGAAGGATGTTTAATTTACATTAAAGGTCAGACCAAGTGAGGGAAAAATGTCAGAAGATTTAGAAAAACTTAGTATTCCTATGACATATTCAAGTATCATACTTAAAGAGTTTCAACTGTTACGCACATCCACTAACATTATTTTGGAGGAGAAGTCACTGAGAGTGCTTGGCACCCAATACTGTCCTTTGACAAGCATATTTTCAGAAGGATATAATATTAGGCAGCTCTCAACACAACATATAAAACAAATGGCATGGGATATAGTTTGGATATTTGTCCCTTCCCAAATTTCATACTGAGATGTGATCCCAGTGTTGGAAGTGAGGCCTGGTAGGTGATCGGATCTTGGGGGTGGATTTCTCATGAATAGTTGAGCACCATCCTCTTAGTGCTGTTCTTGTGATAGTGAGTGAGTTCTCACTGTCTCACTGACTCTGCTTGTCATTATCTCACTATCTCACTCACTATCAGGAGAACAGGACTAAGACTAAGATGTTAAACCATTCATGAGAAATGAATAGTTTAGCTTTTAAACAACAACAGGATCTCATTGTTTGAAAGTGTGTGGCACTTCCCTCACCATCTTGCTCTTGCTTTCGCCATGTGAAGTGCCAGTTTACCTTCTGCTGTAAAAACTTCCTGAGGTCTCCCCAGAAGCAGATGCCAGCACTGTGTTTTCTGTACAGCCTGCAGAACCAGGAGCCAATGAAACCTCTTTTCTTACAAATTACCTGGTTTCAGGTATTTCTTCATAGCAATGCAAGAATGACCTAATACAGCATGTTTTTCATTTATAGATTGACATGCAGTATAAAGTCAAAGTCAAAACAATAACTTCTTTTTAGTGGCACAGTCTGTTTATATCCTATTTGATGGGTTTTTCTATTGTTGAGTTTTTTATAGGCTTTATCTATTTCATATACAAGTCCCTTATTAGATATATTATTTTCAGGTATTCTGTCCCATTCTTTGCGTTGCTTTTTCATTTTTTTGATGTCATTTGAAGCATAAAAGTTTTTAATTTTTATGAAGTCAAATTAATTTTTCTTTTGTTGCTTTTGTCTTTAGTGTCGTATCTAAGAAACCATTGTCTAATCCAAGATCTCAAAGATTTTTGCCTTTTTTCTTCTAAGAATTTATAGTTTTAGCTCTTACATTTTGGTCTTTGGCTAATTTTGAGTTAATTTTTGTATATAGTGTGATGTAGGGGTCCAACTTTATTTCTTTGCATGTAGATATCAAGTTACCTCAGCACTTTGTTTTTGAAAGATTTTTCTTTTTTCTTCAGTTTTTTTATATCTTCATTGAAAATCAGTTTACTAGAAATATGAAGGTTTATTTCAGTTCTGTTCCACTGATCCATACATTAGTCTTCATGCCAGTACCACACTGTTTTTGATTGCTGTAGTGTGTAGTAATTTGAAATTTGGAATTGCAAATTGTCTATGTTCTCCCTTCTTCAAGAGTATTTTGGGTTTATGTGTTTCTTTCATTTCCATATTAATTTTAGGATCACTTTCTGTAGAGAAGCCAGTTGAGATTTTTATACTTAATCTGTACATCAACTTTGAGACTGCTGTTTTTAACAATGTTGTCTTCCAATAATGAATGTGGTTTTTATTTAATTAGATCTTAAATTATTTTAATATCATTTAGTTACTCTCGGGTATGATTCTTGTTCCTTTGAACAAAGCTTAATTTGTTCCTTTGTATTTTATTCTTGATGAAATTGTAAATAGAAATGTTTCCTTAATTTCACTGTGGGGTTATTTACTGCTAGAATATGAATATACAATTGATTTTTCTACATTTATCTGGGATCCTGTAACCTTGCCAAGTTCCTTTGTTTGTTCTGATAGTTTTTTAGTGAATTTCCTAGATTTTTCTATGCACAGTCATGTCATATGAAATAGAGATGGTTTTATTTCTTCCTTTGGAATTTGGATGTCTTTCCTTTTTTCTCCTAACTTAATTGTTAAGAATTGTTCATTATTTTCTTTAATTATTTGACTATCACTGTAGCACTGTGTCAAATTGAAACGATGATGGCAGATATCCTTGTTTTGTTCCTAAACATGGAGGAAAACATTCAATCTTTCACTATTAAGAGGACATTAGGTGTGGGTTTTTCATAGATGGCTTTTATCAGGTTAAGGAGGTTCCCTTCTCTTCATCTTTACTGAGTTTTTAAAAATTATGAATTGATACTGGATTTTTTCAAATGCTTTTCCACATCTATTTAAATGATCATATGATTTTTATCTTCTGTTGATATATTATATTATATTAATTGACTTTTGGATATTAAACCAACTTTGCATTCTTGGGATAAATCCCAATTGGTAAAGATGTAGAGTTATTTTTATATATCTGCATTCTGTTTGCTAGTATTTTGTTGAGGATTTTTATGCCTATATTCATAAGAGATACTGGTTTGTAGTTCGTAGAACCCTTTTATACATATATTGCTCTGTCTGTGATTCCTGAAAGCACTTATGTTCCTTTAGCAGTACATTTTAAATAACATCCAAACATTAAAATTTGTAAAGAAGGAGTTAAACTGATGTCATTGAAATATTTCTTTGTAATGAGAAATTCCTTCTTTTTTATCAATGTAATTACCTTTGCTTAAAAACAATATGAGTTTTTGCTATCTGCTAGGCATACTCTGAAATCTGTTCCTTCCTTTTCCAGTTTTGCTCACTAAGTTGCTAATCATAATCTGCAAAATAAATCGAGCATACCGAGCTCCCAAATGGTAGATATTAAAGAGGGAAGAAACTTGTTTGACTATTAGGTGAGCCAGAATTCTCTTTGAGATAGGTTTACTGACTTGACATTGCCTTTCACATTCGTGTAAAAGTACCAATTTCTGGGGTATTTGGAAGAATATCGGGTGTATGCAAAGGCATAAAATAAATCCATTTCTTGTTTTACTTAAAAATTGGTTTTATTGAGAGAGATCCAAGATGGCCACGTAGCAGCAGCTCAGGATTGTGGCTCCCAGTGAAAACGCAGAGAGCGGGTGGATGCCGCAATTGCAGACGAATTTTTGATGCCCACAGACTGGGAGATTCCCAGCGAAGGAGCCACACGGGTCGCCAGCGTGACTCTTTTGGCCAGCGCGGCACTTCTCGGTGCGGAGTGTATGGGACTGGTTGCCCTTTTAGTCGGGCTCCGCTGGTCCCATCCCCACAAGGAGAACAGCACTTGGAAGCGCTGAGGACGGAGAAAGCTCAGCTGAACCCGGGAAGGCCCAGCTCTGTGGGGAAGGGGCGCCCCCCGAAGGAAAACTAAGAAACAGAAAAAACTTCATCACCAACAAGCCGGACGTCCACTCAGAGGACGTCTGAAAGTCGGCAATTACAAAGACGACAGGT
>CAUYQU010026289.1:0-18530 GCA_963574635.1 Cheracebus regulus
GTGTGGCTCCTCTGCCGGGAATCTCCCGGTCTGTGGGCAACAAAAATTCGTCGGATAGTGCGGCGTCCACTCGTTCTCTGCGCTTTCACTGGGAGCTACATTCCTGAGCTGTTGCTAATCGGCCATCTTGGATCTCTCTCCCAGAATCATCTTTTTACCAAGCAATTCAACTTGAAAAAATCTGTCCTACATATAATTCTCAAAAAATACAACAAACAAAAACACGTATGTATAAATATATACATTGAGCACTGGAAACAATTTAAACTCAGTAATAGCTATTTGCAATGCATAGTGCTTACCATGTACCAGGTACTATTAAGCATTTTACATATACAACTATTTAATCCTCACATCAACCCTATAAGGTAGGTGATTAATATTATCTCTATTTTACAGATAAGGAAACTGAGGCACAGAAAGGTTAAATAACTTGCTCAAAGTCACACTAATAATGGTGAGCCAGCATTTGTATTCAGATAGCATTGCTCCACAGTCCTTATTTTTAATCACTATACCGTACTGTCTCTCTTAATATAGACCTAAATATACTGATAAGGATATACTAAAGGCATTCAAGGTACACTGTTGAGATGGGGAAAAAATGCAAGCTCAAGGCAACATGTAACATCCATTTAAGTTTTTTAAAAACAGACAGGTAGGGGGTGAATGTTTATAAACATAGAAAGTTTTTGGAAAATACATAATAAACTGTTAAAAGAGTGTCTATTTCTGGGGACACTAGGTCTGAGCAATAAAGTGGATAGAGAGGGATAATTTTTATTTTGACTTGATACATTTTTATTTTGTTTGAATTTATTTTATAAATTAGTTTGATAATTTTTAAAAACTAATTAATAAAAGGAGGATAATTTCATTCCCTGGGGCCTTAAGTAACTTAGAAATTCTTTTCCACTTCCTTTCTATTTTGTATATCCACAGTCAGAGGCTTTTCCAACTTCTGTCTTTTAATTTGGTCTTTCATCTTTTCTCTGATTGACCCAGTATTCAACAATTATACACTAAGCATTTTCTAAATACCAAGTATTCTGTTAATTCATCATATATATGATGAATACATAATCCTTCATCTTAGAAACTTAACCACTCATGGCCTTGACTGAATACATTTTGTTTCCCCACCTTTCTTTCTCAAATAGTTTAAGAAAGGGATGAATTAAAAGGAATAGTAAACATTTTAAACCTCTCTCCTAAAATCCTGCCTGATATAACCCAACTGTCTACTCACCATCACACGAATATTTAATAAGCATCTCAAATTCACATGTCTAAAACAGAATCCCTGATTTTTCTCCTAAATTTACTTCTCCCACACTTTAGTAAATAGAAACTCCATTATTTCAATTATTTGAGCCCAAAACTTCGAAATCATGCAAGACAGAATCATGCCCATTCTACCTTCAAAATATATTCAGACTCTAATAACCATTCTTCACCACCTACGCCAGCAGTCCCCAACTTTTTTGGCACCAGGGACCAGTTTCATGGAAGACAATTTTTCCATGAACAGGGACGGGGTGGGGGTGGGGTGGAAATGGTTTTAGGGTGAAACTATTCCACCTCAGATCATCAGGCATTAGATTCTCATAAGGAGTGTGAAACCTAGATCCCTCGCATGTGCAGTTCACTACAGGGTTTACGCTCCTATGAGAATCTAATGCCACCCTGATGCAACAGGAAGTGGAGCTCAGGCAGTAATGTTCAATTGTCTGCCACTCACCTCCTGGTACCTGTCTGTGGCCTGGGGACCCCTGACCTATACCACTCATGGCTTGTCCAAGCCATCAGCATTTTCAACTGGGGTGCTGCAATAACTTCCAAACTGGTCTCCCTGCTTTTCCTTCTGCTCTCCTATATTCTGCTTTCCATGAAGTAACCAGTGATCCCTATATAAAATAGCACCCTAAATAAAATAGCCACCCTATATAAAATAGCAAACCACCCCTCTCACCCCTTTGGCATCCCTTCCCCTTTCCTTTAATTTTTCTCCATATTTATCTCCATCTGTCATATATTTACTTAAATATTTGCTTATTGTCCGTTCTGCTTCTATAATGTAATGTATTTTAAGCTCCATGTGGGTAAAGTCTTCTGTTTTGTTTGTTGCTAAATTAGAACTATGCCTGGGTCTCAGCAAGCACTGAATAAATTTCTAATGAAATGAACTACAAATGGAAAGAGACTCACATAAATCATGAATAGTTCCGTAAGCAGTGGCAAGCTAAAGCCACAAATCATATTCAAAGCATTCATGTTATGGAGAAAACAATTGTTCAAGGTTTGCTTTCTCAGTAATAAGTATTCACACATATGAAAGTTACTTTTCTATGACATAGGCCAACTTCCTAATTTATGGAGGTGCCACAGAAAGTACCACTGATGTATAAACGACAACACACTGTTTATCACCCAGTTCACTCCATTGCTCAAGCCAAATCAGAGAAATTGCTATAGATTTTCCTCTTCCTAATTTCAAATCCATCAGAAGTCCCATTGACTTTACCCTCAAACATCTCCACTGGTGCCCCAGAAGGCCAAGCCAGCAGCACCTTTTGACTAGACTCCTGTAGTCGCCTTTTTACTGCGTCTATTTTTGCCTTTCTACAACCCATTCCCCATACAAGAGTCAGTGACCTTTTTAAAATGTAAATCAGATTCTGTCACTCCTTAAGATGTCCAATGGCTTCTCAATGCACTTGAATAAAAGCCAAAGTCCTTGCTCTGCTGTACAAGGCTCCTGCCTACTTCTCCAATAGCCTCATGTACCAACATGTGTCTCACGTTGCCCTCGCTCTGCTCCATTCCAACCAAATGATGCCCTTCTTGGTTATCAAACATTCCAAGTTTGTTTTTACACTCATCCCTGTACCTGTATCGTACATTCAAATTGTTCTTTCGTCATTCAGAACTCCTCCTAAATGCCACCTTCTCAGAGACAGCTCCCTTGGCTACCCAATTCAACATAGTCCCCAGTTGCTATTTATTAGATCTCCCTGTATTAAAGATCTGTATAGTTCCTTTTATTATACAATGTTCTCTTGCTTTCTGTTTTTCTGTTTGACTTTTCACAACAAGAATTAAAGTTTCAGGCCTAGCATGGTGGCTCAGAGCTGCAATCCCAACACTGTGGGAGGCCGAGGTGGGAGGATCGCTAGAGGCCAGGAGTTTAACACCAACCTGGGCAACATACAGAGAACCAATCTCTACAAAAAATTCAAAACTTAGCCAAATGTAGTGGTGCACACATGTAATCCCAGCTGAGGCAGGATATCACTTGAACCCAAGAGTTCAAGGTTCCAGTGAGCTATAATTGTACCACAGCCCTCCAACCTAGGAGACAGAGCAAGACCCTGACCACCACCCCTACAAAAAAATAAAGAATCTGAGTTTTAAAAGGGCAGGCTCTTTCCTTGTTTTGTTCATGTAAAAAGGAGCCTATGGTATAGCACATACCCAAGAAATTTGCTGAATATTTAATTAATCCAGAGTTATTTGCACTATAATTTACGATTTTTATATTATAAAACTGTCTTAAAATTAAACAATAGACACCTAAAATGAATGGTCAAAAGAGACAAATTTTATGGTCATGTGACCATTCAAAGTCAGGTATGGTCAATAGTAAAGGAAGAATCTAAAAGAGTTTAAAAGTGCTAAGTCTATGACTTTAAGAGATTATAAAAATTTTCTACACTATTTAAGTACAATCAATTGAAACATCAGCTTCAAGAGGTATAAGGGAAGGTGAGAAGATGGTAGAAAAAAACTGAAAAATGATTTGGAGAAGGAAGAGGAAGAAGAGGAAGATAAAGCTACAAATAACAGAGGTAAGCTAAGATTGAAAATTTTGCCATAGATAATCTCCAACATGAATAATCCACATTGGGTAATAGAATATTGACTATAATTACATTCATCCTACTGACCTTGTTCTAAATTATTATGGATTATTACTACGCAAGTTATTTTGTTCCACACCAGAGGTGGCTGTATTTCGCTATCAGATGACATGACCTCTAATTCAATAATGTCTGTAATGCACTGGTATCCTCAGATAAAAGCTGTCTATAATGTCTGAACAAAGGTGAATTAGTTATCCAATTCACACACACAATTAACTCTCTTAATACCTGAGAGACCACAGAGCCCCTTCTGAATTTCCTATTAAATACTGCATATGGAGGTCTTCCCTCCATCTGTAGTTATCTTGTGCTGTACTTCACAATAAACAATATTAATAGTTTATTGCCCCCATCAAAAATCTTGCATTTGTTATCATATAAGACCTCATTCCAGAAAGCAATGACTCCTTTTCCTAAAAAACTGTATTAAATACAAATGTTATGCCTATTAGTAAAGTGCATTAGTTATATAAAAATCATAATGCCATCATGAAATATGGAAAACAATTAAATTTTTTTTTACTATTTTACGAACACCTCTTAAAAGCCAAATGGCAATATATATTAAGCAAATTCATATTTATAGGCTGTTTTCAGTCATCCTAAATAAAAGACTATTTATTTAAATTTAGGTATTAAAGGGCAAAAACCAATCAAAACATAATATTTTTTGCCACCTGTTCCCTCTACAAAGAGTTGAAATTTCATAAATAGTTTGAAGGCAGAGAACGGCTTTGTACCCATATGTGATGCCAATGGCTATATTCATAAAAACTCAGATCAGAATAACTAGGTAATGTCAAATGTTAAACAAACACCCTTGCCTTCTAAAAGAAGGAGGTAATTAATTAATTCTTCAGGGGATGCTTTTCATTTTAGTCATCTAACATAAATGTATCTTTTTAGCAGAGAACAAGCAAACAAAATATCCCTAAAATAAAATCTAGCTCTCTTAACATACATTCACATTAAAGTTCTCATTATATTAGGTAAATTCTATGAGAAAGTAAGCAGAGAAGTAAATCTACAAATGGTACCATAGTTCAAATGAAATCTGCTGTTCACCTGGGTTTTCATTTTCCCTCACAACACAAAGTAGGGAAGTAGAGCAGAGGAATAGGAAATGGTTTCTTCCAAGTGTTTTATATATTCTATCTGCTCACAAAATGACAGAGAGACACAGGAAAGCTAAGTAAGTGATATTCCTCACTGCATAAACAATCCAAACTACAAACCAACCTTCCGCATACTGCAGCACAAGAAATACCGACTCCTCAGAGATGATGTACTTATGCAGACACACCATGTTGGGCACACAGCGGGGGATGATGGTCTTTCTGTTCCTGCTGTATTCACTGCTTTTCCTTAGACCCTGACAGAGAACAAAAAGGTCAGTTGTATCCTCAGTTGCCTTTGGAGCCTGCTGTGCTCTGTGTTTATCAACCAAACTAATCTATCCGAGTTACTCTGGGCTTCAGAGAAACCACTCATCTGCTGCTCTATGCCCCACAGTCCCTGGAGGCTCTGCTGATGGCATCTGGCGAGAATCCAGAGAAGGAAGATGCCACAAAGCTGCCATTAAAATCAATTACGTGGGTCAGTGTTTTTATTAGAGATGCTCTCAAACTAAGTCATCAGGATGACACACAGTTATTTCTCTGTGACCTTTTCTTAAGTTTTATTTTACTTATCTATATCTTTAAAGCAGTAGACATTGTAAGATCAATGCAAACTCCTGAGACACAAAAGGTCTTCTTAGATTAACCAGGCAAATTTAAAATCCTATCCCCAAAAAGTACAAACAATATTAAGTCTTCTGACAAGGAACAAAGTTTGTTTTCTGGTGTCATACTCTGTTTTTAAAAACTGGGGAAATATCAGTGATAGAGTATATTCACAAAAAAAAAAAAATGTTTCAGTATGTGTCAATGTGACCTACTGCTATGCCTTATCATCAAAATAAAAAAGCATCAGAAAAAGAAATATAAAATTAATCAATTCACCTTCTGAATGCTTTGGAAATGCTTAAATTGGGATATTTTCAGAAAATGTAATATCACAGTCCATTCCAAATACAATTTCAAAATTACAAAATTGAGGGTTTTTTCTCTTATTCATTTGGTTACAAACTGCATTATGTATAGAACCAAAATTGAATTTAGATCAAAAAGAGGAGTAGGAATGTAGATAACACTTTCCCAAAATACCTGTAACAAGACTTTAAGGCAAAATTTCAGCTCTTAAGAACGGTAGTGATAATCGAAGGTGAGACTGTGTATAGTCTTTACAATTATACAATATGGTCCTGATATATTTAAACTACATACTACACATTCAAACAACACGAAATTGTTCTTCAGTTCATCCAAATTATTTCCTCCATACTCTGTATCAAAAATCTTTTTAAATGCATGCTATAAACTGTGATGAAAGGATAGAAAGAAAAGTAAATAAAGATCACCATAAACATAAAAGAACATTCAAAACCTAGGGAGGAAAAATATTAACTACTTAGTTAATATTAACTAAATATTAACTAAAATATTAACTTTTCTTTCAGAAGCATAATTTGAAATTAAAATTTTAAATTCATTAAGCACACAAATTTTACTTACTTTTTTGAGACAGGGTTTGGCTCTTGTTGCCCATGCTGGAGTACAATGGCACGATCTTGGCTCACTGCAATCTCTACCTCCCAGGTTCAAGTGATCCTCTTGCCTAAGCCTCCCAAGTAGCTGGGATTATAAGTGCCCACTACCACGTCTGGCTAATTTTTGCATTTTTAGTAGAGACGGGGTTCCACCATGTTGGCCAGGCTGGTCTTGAACTCCTGACCTCAGGTGATCCACCCACCTAAGCCTTCCAAAGTGCTAGGATTATAGGCGTAAACCACCACGCCTGGTCACAAATTTTACTTACTTTTAAAATGAAAGTCTGTTCTGTCCTTGTGTCCATTACAAGTAAAACCTACATAAAAGACATGAGTAATAACTTCTTAACAATACAATGAAACATTAACTCTTAGCTTTAAACTAAACTTTAAAAGTGGGGAGCTGAAATTTAACCCCCCCTCCCAAATTGTTCATTTCTGAATAAATTTTTTTAAGTCAGCAAATTACAGGATCAAAACAATCTTATCCAAATTAGGTTTTATTATGGTTTCCTTTTCTAAAAATGCCATATTTTTTAAAACATTACTGTTTCCTAAAATATTTTAAAGTATATTTCTTAGAAGTAAAGGAAATATTATTTTAAACAAAGGATTTTTCCTCTTGGAACATATATGGCCAAAAGGAAGTGGTTCAAGAAAAATTATTCAAGTCTCAATTTTCTTCCTAAAATCTCCCATGTAGCAACTTGCTATAATGTGATCTCAGTAACTCAGTCTCCAGCCTAAGGCACATTTTTGGTATCACTTTACCCTGAACTCACCCTTAACACCTCTTTCCATCACCACCAAATCCTGTCAGCTCTGTTTTCAAAGTGTATCCAGAATCTGAACTCACCTTACCACTTCCACAGTTACTACTCTGATTCAAGCAAAAAGCAACTCTTACCTAACTTGTAACTATGGTGTCCCAACTGATCTCCCTGCTTCCATCTTTGCTGCCAGCTCTGTGATCTATCGTCAAAACAGCAGCCAGGGTTTTCTTTTTAAGACATAAGCCAGAACATGGCACTCTTCTTATCTCATTGAGAGAAAAAGCTTAAGCCCATGAAACGACCTCATGAACTCTCATATACGGCCCCCTTAAACAACTCATTCCTACCCCTCATCTTGATGGATAAAATAAGTTAACAGTAAGTATGAAATTATCCTACCCTATTAAAGTTTTATTATTTTGAAAATACTATAGCAAAGATTGGCAAACTTTAAAGGGCCAAACTGTAAATATTTTAGGCTCTGCAGGCCTATGCAGTCTCTGTTGCAGCTTTTGAACTCTGTCATTGCAGAACAAAAGCAGCCACAGACTGAAATTGGCCATGGGAGGAAGACTTGTACTTTAGAAATCAGCAAACACTGCAAATGAGGCTTCTTCCCCCTACCAGAGAGCTGACTGTCAAACATTTACTAGCTCTACACTGGGTAAGGAAAGACAGAAATTAAGGATGAAAAAGATGTTAAGCTTGAAAAAATAAAAGAATTTTTAAAAGGTGAGAAGAAACAGGAAAGTTGAGATGGGAAACCGGTTTGAGAAGACGGAAAATTCCATTTTAGATAATAAAGTTGAAAAAATAGTGACAACTTCATCTTTAGCTTCTCTTCTGAGTGTTTGACCTACACTATTTAAATTTCCATTTAATTTCAACAGAATATTCTCACATGTACCTCATATCCTCTTCCCAAAGCCCTGCCTTCATCAAACAAACAAACGACCTGCTCCTCCTCCTATAGTACTGAATAAGACCATCTTCCATGCATGCTCCGAAACCAAACAGTGGCCTAAGTTACTCTGAACTCTCTCCTGTCTCCCACTTTCAGAACAAGTGACCAAATCAATTCTACCTCCGAAGCACTTCTCTTATCCACCCTCTATCTGCCATGTTTTAAGCATTTCCTATGTGCTATACTTTACCCATGTGTAATCAATGTTAATCCTCTGAACAATACAATGATTTTTATTTTACTTTATTTCATTTTGACTGGGTCTCACTCTGCTGCCCAAGCTAGAATGCTGTGTTGTGATTTTAGCTCACTGCAGCCTCAACCTCCCACGTTCAAACAACCCAACCACTTTGGCCTCCCAAGTAGCTGGTACTATAGGCATGTACCACCATTTTTCCCCTCCAAAGAGACAGGGGTCTCACTATATTGTCAGGCTGGTCTTGAAATCCTGGGCTCAAGCGATCCTGCTGCCTTGGCCTCTCAAAGTGCTGGGATTACAGGGATAAGCCACCATGCCTAGCCCAATGAAATAATTTTACCACTCCTATTCTATATTAGAAGACATTACAGACATATCTTCTTATAGACATAAGACATTCTTATTATATAGAAGCTATAATGGTCAATAACAGTATCTAACACTTGTAAGGATTGCAGTCAGATAATCTTATAGAAGGACAGGCAGTTGCTATTATCACTATCACTACCATTGCTTCTTTTTCCCTGAAATGTTCCCCCACCCACTTATCAAACAAGTACACATCTTTTCATACTCAGCACAAATGTCACTTTATCTCTCAGTAACACTGACTACTTTCTTCCTTTCTTCTGCTGTTTTACACAGCACCAACTTTTATTATAGCATCTCAAACCCTTCGATTTGGGGGTCTATCTTCCAACAAGACTTCGAGCTCTTTATGGGCATGCAGTAAGGCAAGATAATGGGCGCCAAAGATGCTCATACCCTAAGAATCCCCAGCATTTATGAATGTGTTATGTTACTGTCAAAAAGGCCTTTGCAGATGTAATTAGGGTATAGACCCTAAAACAGACAGATTACACTGGATTATCTGGGTGAGTTCCAAAATATCACATGAATCCATTTTAAAAACAGAGAACTACTAGAAGAAATGCAAAGCACAGAAATGATGTGGATGAAGAGGAAATCATATTCAAAGCATGAAAGGGATGCATGATTGCTGGCTCTCAGGGGCAAAGGCCCACATGTAAAAACTGGAGAGAGATTTCCAGGATCTCATAGCAAGCCTAAGAAGGAACCTAGGCAACTTCTAGGAGTATAGAACAGTCCTTGGCTGACAGCCAGCAGAGAAACATAGAGTTCAGTCCTACAATTCTATGAAAATAATAGAATTCAGCCAACAACCTGAATGAGCCTGGAAGCAGCTTCCTCTCCCAAGCCTCCAGTAAGGAATACAGCCTTGCCAGCACCTTGATTTCAACCCAGTAACTGTGTCAGACTTCTGACCTATAGAATTTTAATAATTTAGTTATTATAGGCTGCCAACTTTGCAGTAATTTATGACAGCAACAGAAAACCAATAGCAAAAAAAATTATTCTATCACATAAACACTGTTTTTACACAGTAAATATTTAATAAACATATGGTTAGTGAGTTCAAGCCTAAAATTTTGTAAGGTAGATGACAACATGGGAATGGAGCTTAGAAAATAAGTCAGTACTAAAGATTTATATTTGAGCATTCTCCATAAAGATAAAAACTAAAGACACAAGAATGAATCCCAGTGGAACACTTCGTTTATATCAGGCACTGTGCTGGGCTTTAAGGAATGAAATCAGGTAATTCTCTCCACATTCCAAAGAGGTAGGTATCTTTTATAAATCAAGTTTACAGATGATGAAACAAACATAAAGCAGATTGTACCTCTCTGGAGTGCACTCTGAAACACTGGAACTTCTTTAACCTCAGCACTTTGCCCATACTTACAAAGCTAAGTGGTTGAGGGTAGTCTGGCTCCAGGGTTCTCCCTCTTTAACTGCTAAGCTATACTATTTATTCCTGAATTTTGAAAATTACACATAGTTGGAATATTGTGAGTAAATAAGACAACAACCAAAAGTGTAGTACAAAGAGAAAACATAGCGGTTCGGACGTCAGACAAAGAAAATGTTTAAGACGAGTGTAATCTATACCAAACAACAGAGAGAAGCCATGAAGAATGAGGACTGAGAAACTATCACTGATTAGGGCAGTTAAGAAGTCATGGATAACTTTCAATACAGCATTGTGCAGTGAACTGCTGAGGACAGAAGCCAGATTGCATGGAGTTAATGAGTGATGGCCAGGCGCAGTGGCTCACACCTGTGATACCAGCACTTTGGGAGGCCGAGGCGGGTGGATCAGAAGGTCAAGAGATTGAGACCATCCTGGCCAACCTCATCTCTACTTAAAAAAAAAAAAATACAAAAATTCGCTGGACATGGTGGTACATGCCTGTAGTCCCAACTACTCCAGAGGCTGAGGCAGGAGAATGGCTTGAACTCGGGAGACGGAGGTTGCAGTGAGCCAAGATCACTCCACTGCACTCCAGCCTAGTGACAGAGCAAGACTCCATTTCAAAAAAAAAAAAAAAAAAGGAAAAGAAAGAAGGAAAGAAAGAAGTGATAAGAAAATAGAGGTGAGGTGATATATATAAGTCTTGCAATAGTACAGTATGTCAGAAGAAGGAAAAACACTAAAATGAAATAATGAGATCATCAGTAGAAACAAAGGTTTTGATGTTTTTAATTTTTCAGATAGGACAGACTTACTGTCTCCATAACTGCCCTTTGAATTATAATCAACAGAAATCTTGAGCCACCAAATCATAAAAACACATTTGTGAACTTTAAGAGTTAAATCAACATATCAAGAATGTAAAAGGAGGCACCATGGCCCTCTTTCTGCAAAGGAGAGCTCAATAAACATCTGTTGAACATCTGTTGAATCTGTGAAGATATTTAGTGTTTCTTTAGTCTCATTTGTTTTTATATCAGGTGTGGCTTTTAAGTTACTTACCAGAAAGTTAATTCTATTTGAATAAGATACACCTATGTGAAGTAAACACATCTCACTAGGTAAAAGGGATGGAAGCTGTATAATCAAAGGAAAGAATTTCTTCCTATTAATAGCCTCTTAATTGACTCAACAAAATATACCTGCATAAATCAGGAGTGATATCTCTTTACTGATCTCACTTAGCCATGAAGCATGAAGCAGATCAGATAAAAAAGGTCAAATTGGCTGGGCATGGTGGCTCACGCCCGTAATCCCAGCATTTTGGGAGGCTGAGGTGGTTGGATCACCTGAGATGAGGAGTTCGAGACCAGTCTGGCCAATAGGGTGAAATCTCGTCTCTACTAAAAATAAAAAAATTAGGTGGGCGTGGTGGCAGGAACCTGTAATCCCAGCTACTCAGGAGGTGAAGGCAGGAGAATTGCTTGATCCAGGAGGCGGAGGTTGCAGTGAGCCGAGATCACAACACTGCACTCCAGCCTGGGCAACAGAGTGAGACTGTGTTTCAAAAAAAAAAAAAAAGCCAAATTACGATGGATAAACATGGCTGGGAAATGCTGCCTTGTTTATATTTACTTTCTTCTCCTACGAAGTTTGCGTCCAACTAGACAATGTTCACATTGAGGCAATAAACACAAGAACATATGTGATTTTTTAAAAATGTGCCCTTTGACTGTCAATTTCTCCCAAACAGGTGTTGGCTAAATGATTATAAATTGGCCTCTGGATACACCTCTTCAACTGAGCTGTACAGGGCTGCTGATAATATAATTAGACCCAAAAACATCAGGCTGGTGAATGCTTTCCATCTGTTTGGCAATAATGTTTAGTTAACAATAGTCTTTAAAAGAAGCACCTTCAACTTCAGTTCTTAAAGTTATTTATAGAGCTATTCTTAACACACCAGCACTCCTGCTAACAAGAGCTTTAGCCACTTGGAAATTATTAGACATACAGCTGTACACAAAGAGAAACGACTGCATTTAACATCTGTATCTTTCCAAATTTACACGCTTCATCATTTAAAGTCACTTCTTAATGAACAGTGCTATGGTGCTGCATTAATATTATAGTTGCATGCACAAAGATCATAAGGAGCCAAACATTTTTTTTAATGCTAACAGTAGGCCAATCTGTAATGAAGCTGTCAGCATAAAGGACAAAATAATAGCTTCTTTAACCCTCAAACAGAATTTGTTCATTTGTAGACTAGAACACATCAATTTTAAAACTGCTCATGGGTTTGCTCACCTTTATAAAGACAAAAATCTAATTTGTACTAGCTTGATACAATTGTCTTTCCAATAAAAGGCTCCTAAAACCATCTTTTATTTCATGATAAAACAAGTACTATAACTAAAACTGTCATGAAATAATTACCTTGGATAGCATACCTTATACAATTAATGTATCTCTCTCTTTCATTTTTCACACTTACTTATCAGCCCTATATTAGCATATGGTCTAACAGAAGCAATTACTTCATCTTTGCCCATACTAATACATGAAATAACTGTTCCTAACTGGGTGGGGAATAAAAAAGCAGACAACTTATTCCTTAAGGATTAGCCTCATCTGTTCTTCAATTCTACCAGCATAATGAAACTTGCCCACTCTTCTTTCATAATAGTAGTAGGAAAAGCTCCAACTGATTACAGGTTTGAGTCTTTTTGTTAACTAGAATTAAGGAAGGACTAATATTTAAGTAGGTAACCATCTTTGCAAAGAAAGGTGGGAGAAGGAGTACACCAAAAGCATCAAATAATGATTATTTTTAAGCATATAAAGAAAAATAATATGGAGAAAAGAAAAGAGATATGCTACTGTGAAGACACTACAACTGTGGTGAAGAAGTATGGAGAGTTCCCTTCAGTGGAGATTAAGTGTCTCCCCATTCATGAATCTTTTCAGATATTTAATTTAAGTGTTGACAATAGAAATCTGGAAGTCCCTGAAAATATGTCACCCAGGCTGGAGTGCAATGGCATGATCTAGGCTCACTGCAACCTCCAGCTCCCAGATTCAAGCGATTCTCCTGCCTCAGCCTCCTGAGGAGTTGGGATTACAGGTACCCACCACCATGGCTGGCTATTTTTTTTCTATTTTTAGTAGAGACTGGGTTTCACCATGTTGGTCAGGCTGGTCTTGAACTCCTGACCTCAGGTGATCCACCTGCCTTGGCCTCCCAAAGTGCTGGGATCACAGATGTGAGCCACCACAACCAGCCTCCAATTCCTTTTAAAAGAAAAATTACTTGGGTAATTTCAGGGAATGTCTGTCCCTACTTTGGTGACATTTACTTCATGGGACTCCAGAACAATTAATAGAAGTTAAAATAATGCTTAAGAAAAGTCTACAGAAAATTAGTACAACCACTATGGAAAATATTACAGAGATTCCTTAAAGAACTAAAAGTAGAACTATCATTTGATCCAGCAATCCCACTCCTGGGTAGCTACCCAAAGAAAAAGAAGTCATTATATGAAAAAGACACATGCATATACATGTTTATGGCAGCACAATTAGCAATTGCAAAGATATGGAACCAACCTAAGTGCCCAGCGACCACTGAATGGATAAAGAAAATGTGGTATATATACTCCATAGAATACTACTCAGCCATAAAAAGGAATGAAATAATATCTTTTGCAGCAACTTGGATGAAGGTGGAAGCCATTACTCTAAGTGAAGTAACTCAGGAATGGAAAACCAAATCATATGTTCTCATAAGTGGGAGCTAAGCTATGAGGATGCAAAGGCCTAAGAGTGATATAATGGACTTTGGGGACTCGAGGGCAGATTGGGAGGTGGGTGAGTGATAAAAGACTACATATTGGGCACAGTGTACATTACTCGAGTAATTGATGCACTTAAATCTCAGAAATTACCACTAAACAACTTATCTGTTTAACCAAACCACCAGTACCCTAAAAACTAATGAAAAAAAAAAAGGAAAGAAAAAAAACAAAAAGAGTAAAGAACAAATACAGAGCATCACTTAATGGTATCACATATAATCTGATTTGTGTTTGCTGCATATAATCTGAATGAGATGTCAACTGTGCATGTTATGCTGCTGGTAATTCACATATAAATAATCATACCAGAAAGAATGACATCAACACAATAAAGAAGCTAGAGAAAATATACAAGCCCAATTTTTGCAAATAAGACAGTTTTCCTCAACATACTTTCACATGAACATGATTGTACTTACTATACTCTTTCAAAAATAGTCCATACTTGACGAGTATTATATCTGAGTTTTTAACTACATTGAGAAATTTACAAGAGTTGGTAATGTTATCCTTCTGTAGAAATGGTTTTGAACAACAAACCTAGAGTTTTAAAATTTTGCTTTCCTCCCCTAACACCATACATGATTATCAAATGTTATTCATATTTTCTGCTAAAATGGATCTCTTCTTTTATTCTGAAAATATTCGCTGGGCATGGCAGCTCACACCTGTAATCCTAGCACTTTGTGAGGCAGAGGAGGGTGGATCACTTGATTTCAGGAGTTCGAGACCAGCTTGGCCAAAATGGTGAAACTCCATCTCTACTAAAAATACAAATTAGCTAGGCGTGGTGGCTGGTGCCTGTAATCCCAGCTACTCAGGAGGCTGAGGCAGGAGAATCGCTTGAACCTGGGAGGCAGAGGTTGCTGTGAGCTGAGACTGTGCCATTGCACTACAGCCTGGGAAACAGAGTGAGAATCTGTCTAAAAAATAAATTAATAAATAAAATATTCAAAATGTGTTTCTACTCTTGTTAATTCCGTACCTTATTCTCATGAGGCATCCTTACAAAAATTCAACTACTAGAAAACAAAGAATAGTACTAGGTGACCTTTAATATCAACAATTCTCCCAACTGGGGTCTAACTTCTTTCTTTGTCATCAGAAGGCCAGAAATGTTCCCTGTACCATTGCCCAGCAACTCCAAAAGCAAAAGATGTTGGGCCTACAGCTTTAGTTCACCAGAAGCTGCACCATCAAGAGCATCAGCATGAACAGACTACACAGAGACACTTCTCTCATGTTATGCCATGAACCCAATCTGTCCTTGGTTTCATAAAAGTTTTCACTGACGGAAATTCAAGCATAAAGAGTAAAATTTGACATGGATACTTATAACTCTAGTCCAAAAGATATTTTCATCTACTACACTCAAGGATACATTTTCAACTGAGAAAAGTATAAAAAGGTACCCCTAAGATTTATGAGTAACAAACAAAATCCTTTGGAATCTTACCAGTGTTTTATTTGTGCTAGAACTTCCAACATAGCAGATCATCATGAAATGAACAAATAATCCAAAAAGGCTAGTAATGTTCCCTATACCCACTGCCCAGTAACTCCAAAGCAAAATGTTGTGCCTACAGCTTTAGCTTGTCAGAAGTTGCTGCATCAACTTCTGCAAAGTTAATAAAGTTAAGAACAGCAGAGTCAAGAATCACCAACTAATTTAGAACAAAATGAAATCTCTCTTTGAAGCAGGTTGAGTTCCTCTGGCTTCTATTTGATCCAAAATACCTTCAAAGGTAGAAAAAAACAGACTAAATCTATTAGAATTACATGAAGACTGTAGGTAAAATCCACATCTCTTCTTAGTTATTAAAATCCAAAATGCCATAATTCAAAATATACTTTGTTTATCCAAACACCTGGGACTCCTAAAAATGTCCCATATTTCAATTTACGTAGTTATCTTATTTATCTTAACTAGCAACGAAATGGGGTAGGAACAGAGGAAAAAGAACCAGGTTAGGAAGAGCAAGTAGCATAAGACTAAACTGATAAATAACTACTTCATCTATAAGAACACTAATTGTAGATTTCTTTAAATGCCCAGATATTTGCAAAGGTTTTAGTATGCTAATTTTTAATTAAAAGATATTTCAGCAGTGAAAGCTCTTTCATATGCACTACTGATTCCTCATCAAACGTTAACTTTCCAACTTAACACCAGTATAGCCGGTGGCAGCCTGAAGGTTTACCATCTGCTGCTACCAAAAGTCACTGTGGCCACCTTCAGAACATATGCATCAAAGCTCCAAGATAAGAGACTGAAGAAATATTGCCTAAGTCAGCATAAGGGGGATGACGAACCCAGAGGCAGGCAACAGGCAAGCTACCAGAAAATACAGAATATCATGAACCATCGGTTACTCTATGGAAAAAGTCCCAAGGTCACAGGGGACTCCAACGGCTGAACAAAAAGACAAGAGAAATGCTACTCCTAACGGAATATACTTAAGTCATTATGTGATCTTTCTATTAAAAAAATGTCTAGTCATATTTAAAATCATCTGTAATTTTATTCAAAAAAAGCATTATGATGAATAAAATGAAATACAAACTTTAAGGTGTTTTATTCAGTCTATAGATAATAATAAAGATTGTATTTTTGATGGAGTCACAAAAATAGACTATTTTGTTTTGAAAGGCTTGTTCTTCTGCTATCATACTCATACTTCAAACATAAGAAAATCGATTGAGTCAGATTTAACAAAATCCACAAAATACTACTTTAAAAATCTGACACTATATATTTAAAATAATGATCATGTTTATCATAATACATCATATAAAAACAAACTACTGTGGTGTCTTTTAAAAACAGAATCTCAAGAACCTAACTATATTCAATTATAACATTGAATAACTGGCATATATTCATCATAAAAGAAATGTATTCATAGAAAATTTTCTTACACTTCATCTTTGCTTTGTGCTTTTTAAAATGTATTTTAAATGTAGAAGAAAAAAGTCCGGAAGATATTTTCTAGAAAATTATACAAAAGCATCTTTTAATTCTTAGTTTTAAAATGGCAACAGAAGACCGGGCACAGTGACTTACATCTGTAATACCAGCACTTTGGGAGGCCATGGCAGGCGGATCGCTTGAGGCCAGGAGTGTGAGACCAACCTGGCCAACATGGCGAAACCCTCTCTCTATAAAAATACAAAGATTAGTAGGGTGAGGTGGCGCATGCCTGTAACCCCAGTTACTTGGGAGGCTGAGGCACAAGAATCACTTGAAGTTTGGAGGCTTCAAAGTAAGGTGAGAAGTTACAGTGAGGTGAGATCACAGCACTGCACTCCACCCTGGGTGACAAAGCAAGACTCCAACACAAAAAATAAAATAAAATGGGAACCGATGCATTTTTTTGCATTAATTCTGATCTTAATCCAGATTTTTAAAGACTCTTCAATATTTCCACCAAGAATTAATTACAAATTAATTTTAAAATAGGGCATTATTAAACATTTACATACCATAAAAACTGTTATAATAAAGCACATTTGTCTTACCCTATATTTAAGTTTGATTAATAAAACCATAACCTGCTGAATGCCAATATCAATAGTTTCTATAACACAATACTGTATTGTGTGTGTATATTCCATGTGAATTCAATTTATACCTATAAATACTTAGTAATTTGGATAAGTATGATGGTTTTTTAAAAATCATAGTTTGTTACTGTGATAATAGCTGAAAACAGAGCAAATGCTACCAGAGTAAGTTTATCTTCCAAAATATGAATAAATTATGAATAATATTAGAATAAGAAAATAAGCATATTTTGATGGTACTAAAACAGATTTACAAATAAAATTTCACAAAATTCAAAAGCTAGTCATTCCTACATTGTTTCATTCCTCCAAGAGCCAGTGAAATATAATTAGCAAAGTTTTTCTTTGACAGATTAATATCAGGATCATTAAAGATAAAGAACAGGAGAGAGATGCAAGATGGCCACGTAACAGCAGCTCGGGATTGTAGCTCCCAGTGAAAGCGCAGAGCGTGAGTGGATGCCGCAATTGCAAACGAATTTTTGATGCCCACAGACTGAGAGATTCCCGGCGAAGGAGCCACACGGGTCGTCAGCGCGACTCTTTTGGCCGGCGTGGCTGTTTTGCTGGTGCCCCGGCGCGGCGCTTCTCGGTGCAGAGTATACGGGACTGGCTGCCCTTTTAGTCAGGCTCGGCTGGTCCCATCCCCACAAGGAGAACAGCAATTGGAAGCGCTGAGGACGGAGAAAGCACAACTGAACCCGGGAAGGCCCAGCTCTGTGGGGAAGGGGCGCCCCCCGAAGGAAAACTAAGAAACAGAAAAAACTTCATCACCAACAAGCCGGACGTCCACTCAGAGACCCAATCTGAAAATCGGCAATTA
>CAUYQU010026291.1:0-35049 GCA_963574635.1 Cheracebus regulus
CTTGTATAGGATCATTAACATTTTAACTATAGGTCTCCCCTCCCGGATAATGACAACCATCTGCATGTCTTTAGGGTACCTGATTGTGTTTCTAGTTTTGCCATTTTTCTTATCTGCTACCTGAGCTTGTATCCCGAGAACTTCCTGTTCTCTTTCATGTATAAGACAATGGTGTTTGCTTCTGCAATTACTATAGGCAAAAATATATATACTAACCATGTGCAAAATAAAGTTGCTGTTTAAGCATTGCTGTTCAAGTACTGCTTATTCAGCCCTCCAGACTCCGCTTCTCTGTCTACCTTTTCTTCCGCGCACTCCCCTATTCAGGTTGGGACCCTCTTGCTGGCCAAGAGTCCCCAGCAGACGTGCCGGCCTCTCGGGAACCCAGACATAGTTATGGGTCAATAATAAAGGCTGAGATACGCATAGTCACAGAATTTTAGGAACACTGGAAACCATTGCAACAGTAATACTTGAGTTTAGTTTTGAAGGATGCCTTACAATCTTGCAAGCCTTTTAAGCCAAGAAGAGAGATCATGTAGAGTGTGGTAATGGTGCAGAACACAGGGCTATGCAGGATGATTTGGGACTAAGCTAGAATGTGTGTGCCTAAGAAGGATGATTAAGCTTTAGACCAGTTAAAGAAATAATAGCAGCTATAATAGATATTCCCTAAGATCTTAGTGGCTTAAGAATAAAAAAGTGATTTCTCATTCACCTATAGTCCAAAATGCATATTCCCAGTTGTGCTGGGTGGGGGATTGGCCAACTTGACCTTTCAGGGATCCTGGGTAGTGGAAGGGCTCTCATCTTCAACCAACAGTTTCTAATGTACTGCAAGGCATCAGTATACAGCTGGCAGCCTGGCCCGGAAATGGTTTAGATCAAACCCAGTCATTTGGCCAAGTTTAATTGCAAGGAAGGCTTGGCAGTGTAATATCACTGTCTTCCCAGGAGGAAAGGAAAATGACAAATAGCTGGCCAGTCTCTGCCATGGGCTTGACATGCTAGTCTAAGGGAGACTGGTGATTTCTCATGTCGAGGGGGTCTCACTGTCATATTTGCTACTTGCGAGATCACGTGGGTACAATATAAAGGTTATACTAGAGTTGGATTAGACTAGTGAGGGGGAAGGTAGGTCATGGAAGCTGGTGATTAGAGTACAAAGGCAGTGGCAGCAAGGAGAATAGAGGTAGGAGAATAGAGGTAAAATACAGAAAATATTTCTGAAATACAGGCAGCTGAATTTGGATACTGAGCTAAATACAGGAAAGAGGAGAGGATGACTGAGCATATTACTGAGAGAACGTATTGATGGTATGTGATTAACTGAAGTCAAGCACATGTCAGGTGAGGCGGGAGTACACATGAAAAAGACAAGCCCAGTTTTGGAAATGGTAAGCTGGTAGTTTTCACATGACATCTGAGTGGAAACGCCCAGTGAGCAAATGAAGCCGCAGACATGAATCTCAGGACAGTGCATGAGATATGCTTTCATGGGGAAGAGCAGTCAACAAATAGCCTATAGCTAAACGATCAGAAGCAAGCACTGAAAAGGATATCGCGGAGTGAAATAAGAATTCTGTAGGTCCTACTTCTCCTACCTATCTAAAAATGGAAATGAGGACTTTCCACTTTGGCAATAGGAATACTATCTGTCTCACTTGAGTTGTAGAGATTACATCATCCACACGAGGCACTGCAAAATCATCGGGTGCCTTTGACTATTGTAGGGGAAGGTCTCCAGTACCCTTCACATTTTCTTTTGCCATTTTTCTGTTCTACAAGCATCACTTTTCATTGCTTTTCTTTACATGCTACATAGTTGTTCTTCTATAATTTCTCTGAAACTAAAGGAAACTTCCCCTTGCACTGATTGCAAATTCTACACAGTCATGCTTTACAGTGCAGTGCCTACTGCCTGACATTGTAAATGTCTCTCAGAGAAATTCTAATGATAATATTCTTTACCAAGTGATTGCTTTGTTCATGGTTGCCACATTTAAAAACACAATAAAAATTAAAATAAAAAATCAGAGCCAAAGATCTAAGACAAATGTACCAATTTTTTACGATAAAAGAACAATATATCTAACAGAGCTTTCATGCTGATTTACAGTGTACTCTTTCCTTAAATTGTTCTCCCTTGGCTCCCCTCAGTTTGAAAAAATAGTGCTATTTTATCATATGAGACAATACATTGAAAAGAACAAATTTAGCTTTAAAATGTGGTTGAAATTTATTATTTATCACTTTCCAGACAGATTCATTTAAGATAGTGATTCTGATTTTACCAGCCTGTTCAGTAAGTCTCTGCTGGGTGTAAGGAATACTTCCCCTCGAACTTGACAACAGGGGAA
Source organism: Cheracebus regulus (assembly GCA_963574635.1). Lineage (NCBI taxonomy): Eukaryota > Metazoa > Chordata > Mammalia > Primates > Pitheciidae > Cheracebus > Cheracebus regulus. The sequence continues at coordinate 2,361 of CAUYQU010026291.1, forward strand.
TGGAGCACTCCTGGCTCTACAATTATATAAGGAGACTGATTTGAGATAGAAAAGTCATGAAACTAACTTAGAAGCACAGACTGACTCTCTGAACACAACAAGACTAGACTAAAGCTAATGAACGACTGGGTCAGTCAGAAGAGCTATAGTTGGCAAAGCACCAATGAGACAGGCTTATTTCTCTAGGAGACGGGGGGCCCTGACAAAGACTGAATCTCTCTCAGGGACAGATATCAAGTGAACTGTGCAGACTGATAGTTCCCATTATGGTTTAGTGCCACTAAACATACAAATCATACAAATCACTCTCCTTGTTCTGATTACATAATTGTCAAGCAACCTTTTGATTATAATTTGGCTTCTAATGGCTTTTCCAACAGGGAGGGAACATTTTAGCTAGAGAATGCATATCTTCAACTACTCTCCTCTTGGCAGATGTATTCTTCTATGTAAGCTAATAAATTAGACAATTTAGTTCTAGTTCATGGCATGTGAGTGAATTGGTAAAAATTTCTTAGAATCATCAGCTTTGTGATGATAAAAATCAAACTTCTGAGGCTTACACAATGGAGGACCAAAGCAAACACCAAAAAATATATGATCCTTTGAGGTCTCCTGGAAAAAAGCCAAAAAAGAGACATTCCTCTTTCAACATCCTTACAATGTCATTTCAGTATCAAGATTGACAGATATAGTAACTTCAGCATAGGAATATTGACAATTTGTGTGCATAATTTTTATTTAAGCATTATAATAGCTAATGGTTATGCAGCCTGTACAAAATTAAACTGTTCAGTTCAGACAATGAATAGCAGGTGCAGATTTTCTGGACCTGAACACTTTTTAAAGCACAGATATTGATTATTTTGCCTATCAGGGTGCTGTGACTGCCTCTCAGACATCTCCCTTCCCCACTCCCACTGTGGGTGAAGTGTGAGTTAATTTCTCCTCCTAGATAAATAACTGAATAACCTGGCCTCAAAACAACACCACTACCACCAACAAAAAAATACAGAAAACGAGCAAACAAAAAAAACCATAAAGAACCAAAATTCATCAAATATAAATTCCCCCCCAATATAACTGTATACTCTCTTAGTCACACCCCAAATAATTTAAATTTTAGCATTTAAAACCATTTTTTAACTGGAGTGAAATACATATATTTTAACTTCTTTATTTTCCTTTTTATGATTCTTTGAAAAACAAGAGTACAGTAGTCCACTAGAGACTCAAGTATTTCATAGAACTGTTCTGGCCAGTAATCACTACTTTTGTACCTTAACAAAATACACTATATGTGAAGGAAATTATTCAAAATACAAGAATTTTAAGTAAAAATATGTTAGACATAAAATTAAGCTATTCTGGTCATAAGTGAAAATGGAAAAGTAAACACTATTGGTCGGGTCTCTTACCCCCCAGATATTAATTATTTCCAGGAGAACTGTATATACCATTAATCATTGCTACTCATGAGTCCATTTCATGCAGCAGCCACCACTCGAATATTCCAACAAACATACACAATTATATATTTAATTCATAGCCTTCATTAATTACCAGATGGGAAAGCCAAGCCCTCATGGTATTTTTTGCAGACAGTGAGAATTAATGTTTAATGCTTATACTATCTTTTGATGGCCAGAAGAATATGCATATAGCAACTGGATAACTTGCTGTATCTTTTAGAATCACTGCATTTGTAATCAATCTTAAGTTCAGGAGGAATATAAAGTTGTATTATGTGAAGTTTAAAAAACTTAGTAATTCACACTCTTCTACATTCTCAACATAATTGTGTATTTTTAAAACATTTAAGTTTGCCATCATGGTATATTGATTTTAAAAAAGAATATTAGCATGAAAGTACTGAGGAAAAAATGGATATACATTTCAGAAATGGATACCGGATAATGAAAATAGAGGAAATTACAGTTACCTGTCTCTCAAACATTGCTATTTGTGACAAGAGGAATTGCACCTATTGTAAAGGTTGATAACTGCTTATTTTCTAGTAGGCATGTGCATAGACATAGGTATGATTGGAGTCACTTCCATAGCAATGTCCTTTCTACTGAACAATTATTATCATTTTTTTTCAGGCTTTTAACCTACTGGCCTCTATTTTGATTTTAAAAATAATATGCTGTCTCATTTTTATAGAAAGAAAATTTTACAAAAATTGTGAAAGCCAAATATCCTACTCATTTGTTTTTATTTTCAGGAATAAAACTTGCATACACAAAAGCATAGTAAAACTTGTTAGCTGTTTTTATATTCCCAATGTTGTATTCAATTAAAACATGAAGCAGTACTGTGTGGGTCACAGAGCCTTAATATACCCGTGGGCGGGTTTTTTGTTTCCAAAAAGAACTTTGCTTTGGTCACCAGTGAGCCATTGTTTGAATTCAATGACCAATAAGCACCTATAGGTACACACCGAGTTGTTTTGAAGATAAGAATATAAAGTCATGTTTGTTTTTAAATATATCTAAACAAATAATATAAATAGCTACATTTTATTGAGTATTTTGACAGGCAAGCACTGCATTAAGTTTTACAGACATGTTTTTTTTTTTTCCTTTAACCCTGATACATGTATCATAAGGGAGATGTAATCCCCACAATACAGAGGGAAATGAAATGCTTAGAGATCAATTTGCTCAAAGTCAGAGTGGTAAGAAGTGAATAGAACTCATTCTCATTTCTGTATGACTCTAAAACATATGCTCTATCTGCCACCAATGCAGTGGACACATAATATATTGATTATGTCTACACATAAGCACAGGTAGGACATATTGAAATAAAGAATTATTTTTGTATGTTTTGGAATCATTTCCATTATTTTACGTGATACTTCACATACTAGCAATAGATACATACTGAATATCCAAACTTCTTTCCATTATTGGGAATATTTTCAAAGAGCTCAGAGAATTATTATAATGCAAGATAACATGCAATATGGGGCAAAATTTAGATATCCAAGGACTGAAAAATTACTCAAACCTCCCCCAACTTATACAATCTCTTGTCTTATAAACAACAATTTACAGTGTAGTAAAATTGTGAAAACAAATGCTTGCAATTTTTAAAGTGGATAGATATCAAAAGAAACAAAGCATGCATTTAGAATGCCATCTATTCTAAAACATATTTAAATTCTGTTTCTAGCTTGTCTCTACTACTTCTTTTGGGAAAAAGAAAAATAGAATTTAAAGAGGATCATAAGCAAGGGGAGGAGGAGTGAGTGAAACCCTATGGGTGAGCAGATGAAAGTGGAAAAATGCATTCTACATTCAAAGTCTTCTGTTTTCATTAAATGCTCGTGCCACAAACAGCAGCTATTACTGGATGTAGGAGGGAGATTCTCAGCACATTTACTGTTACCTGCTCTCTAAATTGTGACAGTGATCAAAATGCCTGTGTATAGTTTTTGATAAATGGAAAAAGAATTCTGTCACAGAGCTTCTAAACGATTATTAGAAACATGTCTGAGTTTTATTGTCAGACTGAGTTTTATTGTCAGATTCTAAGCCCTATGGAAGTGGGACTGATGTCTTTTCGGGTGAAGTTGACAAAAAAAAACTGCAACACTTCGTAAAAATAGCAGTAGATACATAGTGGAGAAAAAGAACCCCTTAAATCCCAGATTGCAAACTGAACAAAGGCCAGTGCCTGTTACAGAACTCCACTGCCAGTGTTAGTATGAATTTCAAGGGGAGCCTGCCTTTAAAATATATTCTCTGGAATGCACATTCTTGGATAAATGTTCACATGAAGGAAATAAGATTATTCACAGTAGAATTCTTAGTGGCTAATAAAATTAACCACTTTCTTCAGTGATATTAATCAGTGGTTGCTCCAATATGCCTGAACAAACAGAGCACCTGACTGTAGATTAGCTGCATCTAACGATGGCTTGTGAATATTAGCGTATCAGCAAACCATATGGTAAATTAGACTTCTCTCTGGTAATTTACTGGAAGGAAGCCAAAATAATTAGAAATCACTCTCAATAACGGCAGTTGCACATAGCAACTCAGTTACTGAAATGAAACAGTTTTCAGAAATGTCTGTTTTGCAGGTATATACCAAATGACAGGCTACAAACTAGCTGCTTGTATTACACATCATCATGCAAAATGGGCTTACAGACTAAATTGTAAACTGTGAGGCTGTCTGTCATCTGCTTTCTCTATTAAATTGACTTTGAAGGTTTTTGTTTGTTTGCTTGCTTTCTGGTCAAGTAAACTTGCCCTCGTCATGAGGGTAGCTGAGCATGGCCTGTGCATTTTCTTATAAGTGACATCCATTGGACAGTGATGGAAATCAACTATCAGCTTTTCAGCTTATTTTTCCAGTTATATGTTCTATTATATCAATTATACCGAAAAATATAATTTTAAATTATTAATATTATAAATATGAAAATACTGTGGATCAGTGCTTCTCAATTTTTTAACATGCTTCTGAATTACCTGGGGGTCTCAGTAAAATGCAGATTATGATTCAGTATGTCTGGGGTGGGCTCAAAACTCTGCATTTCCAACAACCTTCCAGGTCATGCTGATGTTACTGGACTATGGATCACACTCTGAGTCATAAGGCGACAGATGCTCCATAATTCACTAAGAAAATCCGTGTTCACAAAAGTATGACATTAAATTGCACTGTCTTTTTTACCAGAAGCAGTAAATATTATTTATTTATTCATTTATTGGCTTCTTATCCTTTGAATTTTGTTGAAAACCAGAGAGAATCTCACTCAGTTCAGGTCCTATAGGTCATATAGGTAGAAAAGTCCTAAAATATTACTTACTGCTACATTTATTACACAAATATATTGGCATTACACTGGGTGAGACACAGGAAACATACGCACAAGGCTCTAGATGCCATGAAGCTTGTAAATGATCTAGCTGAAGAGACAAACTGACTGAATCTTATAAATACATATACAGAACACGAAAGATACAAGGGGATCTGACCTAGCAAGGCCTCTCTGAGAAACGGTTAGCTGAGCTCTGAAACAATGAATACATGTAGGTGTTCTCGGGTAGAGTGGTGAGAGACAGCAATGCCCAACTGAAGAATAAGCCCACAGTCTTCGAAGTCACGGAAGAAATGATGGAGGGGGTGAGTGATGCACAGACGAGGCTAAGAAGCTGAGTAGTAACTGTATTTTGGAAGGCCTCGTAATGCCTGCCAAATATTTTAGAAGGAAGCTGGGAGTAGAAGGACGGATGCTTAAGTTTAAGCTACTTTAGATACACATTTTCAAAAGCTCCTTCATGCTCCTACCAGCTTAATGAATTGGAACAATGATGGATTTGAAAGTTAAGCAGTTGCTGAAGGGCTCCAGACCAAAGTTCATGATGGCTTAGAAAAGGTAATGACAGTAGAGATGGAGAGCATCATTTAGGGTAGCTCATTTAATCTTTTTTTTTTTTTTTTTGAGACAGAGTCTCACTTTGTCACTCAGGCTGGAGTGGAATGGCACAATCTTGGCTCACCATGACCTCGCCTCCTGGGTTCAAGTGATTCTCCTGCCTCAGCCTATTGAGTAGCTGGGACTACAAATGCCCACCACCACACCCAGCTGGTTTTTGTATTTTTGGTAGATAAGGGGTTTCACCATGTTGGCCAGGCTGGTCTCGAACTCCTGACCTCAAGTGATCCACCCATCTTGGCCTCCCAGAGTGCTGGGATTACCGGCATGAACTACTGCACCCAGCCACATTTAATCGTTTGACATCTCTAATAGTTAGCAGTTTTTAGTTTACATTGATTAAAAAGCTATCTTCCTATAACTCGACACTGTGGGGAGGGGTTTCCTGATCAAATTACTTTTCTTCTTGATAGCTCCTCAAATATTTCATGATCTATATCCTGTTTTCTCTGTTTTTCCTCTATAAGTCTGCAGAAACCTCCACAGTGCTCTCATAGCATTGCTTCTGTTCCTTTACCAAGTTCAATATTATGGTATACCATAATTTTTCAGAGTCTCCTTTCTGGAGCCATGAACTAGTCTCAATAGATGTTGTCCAACCAGTGTAGAATATGACTATTAGCTTTGTTACTTTGGTTACTATGCAAAGATTATTGCTATTTTTTGATAGGCACATTATGTTGTTAAACTTGATGCTCATCCAAAATTTTCTAAGCTGACTTTTGCAGATCTACTACCATGAGATGTTATACATTTGCCTTAGATTTTTTTGATTTCTGTGAAAAGATATGTACAGCTTCTGAAGACCCTGCACAGAAGGGAAGCATTCCTGCATGTACATGGAATCTTTTCTTTTTTTTTTGAGACAGAGTCTTGCTCTGTTGCCCAAGCTGTAGTGCAGTGGCCTGATCTCAGTTCTTTGATATATATTGATCAGCCCTGAGGTAGGGAAGATTTTACAATTCCCCAAATATCTCCAAGTTTTCCCACCTTTATGACTAATGGCACCAGTCTCAGTCCTGTCCAGCTCTTTTGAGTAACTGTTAATATGATCTCATATATATGCTTTACCTCTTAGCTTCAACTCCAAATCCGAGACTCATATTATCATACTCTGATACAAGCCATTGATGAATGAGTTATTGAGGGCTGGGACAATGAATGAGCCCTTCAGCAGCAGGTTCTAAGGCAATGTTAATGGAACCAACAACCTCTCTGATACATGTTCCCTCATTCAACCAAAGTGCAAACCAATGAGCTAAACTCTTATTCAGTCAATATTTCTCCATTGTGCTCATTAGGCTACTGTGCAAATATAACAGATAATTTGCTGAAACAAAAATTTCATGCCTACTATTTTTCTGTCTCTTATCAGTCAATAATAACACTACAAAAATGAGTTGATATTTTTGTGAGAGGGAAACTTAGGACCAAAGAGGTGGAGAGATTTGCAAAATAAGACAAAAAGACAGTGATAAAATTGGCTATAAAAACATCTAAACATCTAAATTCTTTCTATAATGCTCTTTTCCCCTCTGTTTTTTTCTTCTTTTTTTTGAGACAGAGTCTCAGTCTGTTGCCTAGGCTGGAGTGGAATGGCCCTATCTTAGCTCACTGCAACCTCTGCCTCCCTGGTTCAAGTAATTCTCCTGCCTCAGCCTCCTGAGTAGCTGAGATTACAGGCACCCACCACCACACCCAGCTAATTTTCTATTTTTTTAGTAGAGATGGAGTTTGACCATGTTGGCCAGGCTGGTCTTGAACTCCTGACCTCAGGTGATCCATCCACCTTGGCCTCCCAAAGTGCTGGGATTACAGGCATAAGCCTCCCTGCCTGGCCTCTCCTCTATTTTACTAGTGAGTTTGAATGCCCAAGAAGGAATCATGGAAAAACATGGCAACATCTCAGAGAAAACTCCAAAAGCTTACTACATGGGCTGTCATTGATTTACTATTTATTCTGTAGTGAAATTACCTTTATGTTTTAGTCAGGGGATGCTCTCTTGAGTTTTTCAGCTTTTATGTTTTTTAAACAGGGAAATACAGTCATAAGGATCTTCAGTATACCACTTATACCCTATAAATCTGTGCTGATATTATAGCTATAAAATCTCTGGCTAAGTATATATGATTAATAAACTAATCATCCCACATTGGCTGAGAGAAGAGTAACAAAATAAATTATTCCTACCGAATATGAAATTTAGCACCTGCTGTTATACAGTAAATATTTAAACTCCATTGTCTTGCAGCATTTCTCAAGTTCCATGAGTCCCATGTAATGTTGTACGTGCTAATAAACATCCTCAGCTGCACCTTCCCCAGCTGAGGTTCCTCAGGGACAATTGTCACTTTGATGATAATTTGTCCAAGCCTGGACACATATAAGTCACAAAGAAGACATACGAATACATATGAATATATTTCTATTGGTTTCATCTTTTTATTTGGATTATCAGGACATCATTAAAGAAAAAAATAGAGAATCCTTCACCAACCCAGTGTTTTTTTTTTAATCCCTCACTAGGAAAGCAAGCGAGTTAAAAATAGTCATTTAATTTTGCATACTCTCCAAAGCTTGTTGTATAAAGCATAGAATTAACAATCTTTTTATTTTTAATTATTTTGTATTAAGTCTTAACTCACTCTTACCCATCTATCAATCAGACAAAACTTGATAAAAATATATACCTGGTTTCCTTAGCAATTTTTCTTCAAATACATATTTTATTAAAGTATAAAATGCAGTGTCAGCTTAGAGAATTTTACACGTGAACATACCATGCAACTGGCACCCAAACAAGAAAGAAAACATTTTTGGTATATTTATGCCTCTTACCAGGCACTACCCTTTCAGGGTAACCACTATGCTGATATATAGCACATAGGTTACTTTTAAGAAAAGTATGTAATACAGTGTATACTGGCTTCTTTTGTTCCCTATTACATTAGTGAAAATCATTTGTGTTGCATTGTAGCATTGCTTTACTGCTGTTGTTTGAAAATGCTACAATTCCTGTATTCATTCTGTTCTTCACGGTCATTTAATTTTATTTCAATTTGGGGCAATTACAAATAATTTGGTCATGAATTTTTTTGGACACATATAATTTTTTTTATATTTAAAGAATTATAGATTCATAAGATGTTGCAAAATATGTACAAGGCAGTTCTGTGTACCTCTTACCCAATTTCTTCCAATGATAACTACCATAGCAAAACCAAGATATTGACATTAATACAATCCACAGAGCTTACTCAAATTTCATCAGTTTTATTTTTGTGTGTGTGCGTGTACCCTTATGCAATTTTGTCCCTTGAGCAGATGAATATTACCACCATACCACGTAATGTTAATATGGGCTAATAAACATCTTCGGATCTTAGATACAGAACTATTTCATTGCCATAAAGATCCCTTGTGGTATGCTTTACAGCCACATCCTTCAGATTCCTAACTCCTCACAACTACTAACCTTGTTCTTCATCTCTATAATTTTATTTCAAGAATATTATAGAGAGGAAATTATTTGAGGATAATATTTGAACTGAACTTTGAAGCTGGGTTAGTAGATGCAGAAATGAATCCTGGTAGAGAGACTGGTACCATCAGTCATAAAGGCAAGAAAACATGGAGATATTTGGGGTATTATGAACTCTTCCCTGCCTCACGGCTTATCAATGTACGTATCAAAGATTCCATGTGCATGAAGAAGTATTTACCTTCTTGCTATTTAGGCTCACAGACTTCCTGATGGCTTCGCTGAACTTTCTTTAGACTGCAAGGTAGTTTCAGATTCTCCCATCCAATTTTCTCTCCTACATGCCATTTTCCTACTAAATCTTTGCATATTTAGTTCTGCCTTGCCGTCCGTATCTCATAAGAAACAGACTAACCCAATGCCTACTCCATATCTTATTAAACATGCTCTTATTGATAGACTTTTTGATAGCTTATTACTTTTTTGTCAATATAAATAATATGGTAATAAATATATCTTCTAATTGCATCTTTATGTATTGTTAGGTTACTTTTTTGGTTGACTAAGTTCCCAGAATGAAATTGCTTAAAGGGTATGTATATTTTAAATTTAAATAAACACACTCAGATTGCTGTCATAAAAACCTTTAAACCAAAACACAACTTAAAATATTCCTTGTTATTAATGAAGTACTTTTCTCATTGAGAAGAGACAACACAACAAAAGTACAGACTAATGACACAAATTTCTTAATGTGATGTCTACAGTCTGTGTCATTGCTTTACAAAAAACCTTTGTAGGCTGTACATAATGTCAATTGATATATATGTATAATATCAATAATTTATTTAGAATATGGATTACTGCTTATCTTGATTGCTAGCATTTCCACCAAAGAGAGAGTCAAAGATAAAAAATAGAAACAATCTTGATGTTTACTTTCATTCAGCAATTTTTATAATATTCATCTTCAAACAGTAACATGCAGATATTTGTGTCATCTGTAGTTATATTTTTTTCATTTTTCCTTTTTAGAATTTGCAAAGATTAGTAAAACCAGACAGTAGCTGAAAATTTCAAATCCACTGGATCACAGAGTACTTTAAAAAATAATACAGAAACTTACTCTGTTACATCTAGTTCATCAATATGCATATCTGGAAACTTGCAGTGTAATTTGATCATAAACACCAATTAAATAAATAGAGCTGTTATCTGAAACAAATGGCATTTTCTGTGATGTTTATTGTAAACAGTTCTGGGTAGCTAAATTTTTGATCAAAAATGAATACCTGTATCATTGTCAAATGCCATTGGTTGTTAAATGGAATGTGCATAAGATAGCTCTTTTTGGGTATATTTTCTAAGTAATTATTTTACCAATGTATCAAAAATAAATATTATGCATCTTCCTAGTACACAAGGATATTGAACTATGAAAAATGAGGGTGTAATGCGATAGAATTTACAAACCACCACAAAACAATATTATTTTAGACTATTATTTTTATAAGTCCTTTTATATATTCTGCTAAAAGATCAAAATGCCATTTCATTCTATACAGCCACATTATATTGATTGAAATTAAACTTCTAATCTATAATTACTCAGAGGAAGAAAAAAAAGCTTAAATGCAATTTAAAGCATGTTAATCTGATGAGATAATCAAAGGCACTTTGAGACAGATGTTTTTCACCCCCTCTTCTTGCTGTTATGTGTAGCAACTGAGATGTACCCCAGTACTACTATGAAAATCTTTAGTAAGATTTTAAAAACTACCCCTTTAATAAGAATTCAGTTTGTCAGATAAGAAGAAAAAAGAAAGAAAAGAAGTGAAAGAAAAGAGAAAGAAAAAGAAAGGGAGGGAAAGAAAGAAACAAGCCATTAACGTTTTGTATGTAACTAGGTGAGAAGCTAATCAGGCGTTATTTTAAGTTTTTCTGAAGAAAATGGACAGTTGAAATCATCTCTGTGGAACCCCATTTCCTTTCTTTGCCCTTTCCACTCTGCTCCATGCTTCTGGGGCTGAATGAAAGAGTTGTAGCAATGGTTCTCTTCACCTCTGGCTTCTGGTGAATTTTGGCCACTGACTTTGGAGAATTTCTGATGGGCCTGATTTTCCCAGCCATAATGTAATGATCATACTAATCATCACAGGTCATTAGAGAAATGCAAATCAAAGTCACATTGAGATACCATCTCATGCCAGTTAGAATGGCGATTATTAAAATTCTAGAGACAACAGATGCTGGAGAGGATGTGGAGAAATAGGAACACTTTTACACTGTTGGTGGGAGTGTAAATTAGTTCAACCATTGTGGAAGACAGTGTGGCGATTCCTCAAGGACCTAGAAATAGAAATTCCATTTGACCCAGAAATCCCATTACTGGCTATATATCCAAAGGATTATAAATCATTCTGTTATAAAGACACATGCACACGAATGTTCATTGCAGCACTATTTACAATAGCAAATACTTGGAACCAACCCAAATGCCCATCGATGATAGACTGGACAGGGAAAATGTGGCACATATACACCATGGAATACTATGCAGTCATAAGAAACGATGAGTTTGCATCCTCTGTAGGGACATGGATGAACTTGGAAACCATCATTCTCAGCAAACTGACGCAAGAACACAAAATCAAACACCACATGTTCTCACTCATAGGCGGGTGTTGAACAATGAGAACACATGGACACAGGGAGGGGAGCATCACACACTGGGGTCTGTTGGAGGGGAATAGGGGAGGGACAGTAGGTGGTGGGGAGTTGGGGAGGGATAACATGGGGAAAAATGCCAGATATAGGTGATGGGGAGGAAGGCAGCAAACCACACTGCCATTGAAGAGGGAGACTCAGGCTTCTCAGATCAACTTCCCCCTCGACTATCATGCTGCATTTCAATAGAAGAAAAGGTTGACGGACCGGTGCCTCTGGTTTTACCTTCCTATAGGTGACAGGCCAGGCCTTGGGGAAACTCTCCAGAAGACACTATTTTTGCTTAAAACAAGATCAAACCAGAAACCTTTTCACATGTGAGTCCTAAAACTATGAACCTAAGATTCTTTGTTAGATGAGCTGGGTTTTGGACAAATTACCACCCAGGCTCCCGGCCATAATAATAAACCCCTCTTCCTCCTGCATTCGGTGTTCCAGAGATCCATTTCCTGCGGCTACTCCTGCTACACTATGTGTGTACCTATGCAACAATCTTGCATGTTCTTCACATGTACCCCAAAACCTAAAATGCAATAAAATATATTAAAAAAAAAATGCCAAGCAGGGCTTTGTGTTTGTGATGGTTCAAGTCCCTTTCCAGTGTGGAGATGGTCTAATTGTACCGATGGACTTGTTCTGGGCGTCTGTCTGTTTTGTCAAGTATACAGCACTTCTTTCGGTTTATCTTTAAAGGGAACAAAGTGTTTTCACAGCTCTCTGCTTAAGTAAAAAGATTTCAGAGCACTGGATGTCATCCCCTCCCCGCTGCTTTTTTTTTTTTTTGCATCCTGTAGTCCTTTGAGAATATAATGGAACTTCTGGCCCCATTCCACAGGGGAAAAGTAAATGTATTCCTAGCCAGGCATTTCTGTACAATTTTGTGGGGGAGGTAAGGATAGTTCATAGACACTGAATTAAGAAATCCTTAGATTTTTTGGGAATTGTAGTGATTAGTAGCTGTTCAGTACACATACTTCCGTTAAATACACATACTTGTTTTAGAGAGTCTGTTTCTTCATTAAAATTCATTGACTAGGATTAGAAATAAAAATATGCATACAACTATTTGTTAACTTTTCATTGTGATGGTTATTTTCTGATAGAAGCTTATCAGTGTGTAATTAATAAAGTATTATTGATTTCAGAATTATACGGTGCTAAACAATGGAAATTTCCTAAATAACTGGCAGGTAATAAAAAAAATTCAGTTAGTGACAGCCTGTCATAGTTGAATCTGAAAGCTAGGGGCAAAATACATATATTCTATGTAGTTTCCATTTCTAGACCCTGGATTTCTAAATTCTTCCTTATAAAATTTTAAATTTCTTTTTTTTTTTTTTTTAAAGATGGTGCTCCCTAATTGATTTCCTTCATTTTATTATCTCCTAACAGATCTGATTTTCACACTGAAAGTAATTATTAAAATGCCTCCTTTGGTAGTCAATAAATACAATTAGTTTAAGAAAACTAGAAATATTTGCTATTAGAATTAGGTGAATATCAAAGTGTCTTATTCATGGAAGTGACATGGTCAATATTTATGAAATTGAATGAGGCTTTGCAACACTTTCAACAGCTTTTTAAAAAGTGAACTCGTTTGTACCTCTGTGGAAATAGAAATTACCCAACTACTATGTAATGAAAAACTAATGTTGGTGTACTTAAAACCGTGTAGCCGTGTATTATAGCCACAGGAACCCCTCAGCCAAATGTTAAGTAAATGCAATGAAAACATTTGTAAAACCATTATCAAGCTGCAAAAGAATTAGGAATGCTAGATTCTCCATAGTAGCTGGGTGTTCAGAAACACGTGCCGTTCTCACAGGTAGGTTTGTGGTATCTTAGTGGTCATTCACCTTGGATGGGATTCCTTAAGTACCCTGCCAGAACAGCATTGTCTTGTGCAAGTGTTGTATGTAGGAAGAACTTTTTGTGAAGTCATGATTGTAGGTGAATGAGTTTGAAGAAATACATTGTTTTCCTTGATATACAATATTGTGCTATTTCCCACAGAAAGATGAAACCAATACTGTTGACTGTGATGGAGGTTTACAATTTTTCTAATTTCTTATTTAGGCTGATCTGAGCAAAGATGTTCCAATTTCCACTTATTTAAACAAGACAGAGTTCTTGCTACGTTGAAGGAATATTTTTAGCTTAGTAATTTACTTAGAAACTGCCTTATTCAATATTCGATGTTAAATTTGAACTAAAACACATAGCATCATATGACATGGAGTCTTACATTACATTTTGTTGGACTGGAAACAGAATCAACACATTAGTCATCTTAATTCATTTCAGTTGGCTTTCTCCAGAATTCTGGAATCCAAAAACAACACATTTGTCAATTTTACACACAAAAGGAGAGGCAGGGTGTAGTTTGTAGTTAAATATCCAGCTTTGCAATGAAAAGGCAATGTAGCTGTAGTACACTGAGTGAAATTCTGGGTGAAACAAACTGTGTAATAAGATTTTGATGCATATTGGATACTTAGAAAATGTGTTTTATATTTGTGTTAATGAGATTCTCTTTATATCTGCTTTCACAGAAACTTGAAAATTGTCTAAAATTAAATTTCTTGTGGCTGGTATCCACATGGGTTCTGAACTTGCTGCTCTAATTACTCACATTTTCTTGCAGTGAAAATCTACAGGTCAAGGTCCTCTTCATGTATTTCTAGGCTTAGTTCTTGTTTTGCTTCAGGTCAGTTTAGAACTGAATGTTAAAAGGGTATTGTCTATTCCAAGGGTCAAATTTATGACAAATGGACCAAATCCAGCCCCGTAGGCCCACTTTTGTAAAGCAGGTTTTATTGGAACATAGGGGTGCTCATCATTTACATATTGTCCATGGCTGCTTTCACATAGTAACAGCAGAAATGAGTAGCTGTGAGACCCTATGCCCAGCAAAGCCCAAGATATTTACTGTATTATTTACTATACTTATATTTCTTCTCTTGCCCTTTACAGAAAAAATTTGGCAACCCTTGGTTTATTCTCTTAACATGTTTTTCCTATATACAGATTTCTGTAATAAGTTTTCAGTATTGTTAAGAAAACAAAGCTTATTTCTCCTAAAGAATTGGTGTGCTTTTTTTGGTGGCTGTTGTTTAATGAGGAGGACATTATAAAGTATTATATTTCCTTTCTTTACTTTGGTTGCTAGGAAGCTCAGAACTAACATTGAAATGGTTAAGTAACCAGCTCACTTCAAGTTCTGGATCAGCTTTCTTTTTCTTAACATGGGCACACATTTTCACTTAAAAAAAAAAATCAACGTTTTTAGGTATAATTTACATACAGTAAAACCCATACACTTGATGTCTGGGTAAAATCATGTGTAAAATCATACACATGAAGGTCTTGACAAGTGAGTACACACACATAAACCACCACGCCAGTCAAGAAAATAGAACATTTATATCTCAAAGAAATTTCCCACCTGCCCCTTTCCTCAGTTTGTCAGTTTCCTTTACCACTGATTATTGTGTTATTTTAAAACCCTGGGTTGTATGCAATTGTTTATTACAAGCTGTTTTAAATACTTTCTGGTAATGGTTGGCGCACCAATAATTAATAGTTGAATAGCATAGCTAGAAAAGCTAAGAATCATTTATTCTGTTTAGTCTTAAGTACACATTTTAATATTTCCATAGGAGAATCTTAGACACAGCTCACATGGAGAACCTTTTAGCTAGTGTAGTAATAATAAGCCTGATGTGTTATTAGGTTGGTGCAAAAGTTATTGCAGTTTTTCCCAGTGCCTTTTTTTTTTTTTTTTTTTTAGACAGAGTTTCAGTCTGTTGTCCAGGCTGCAGTGCAGTGGTGTGATCTCAGCTCACTGCAACCTCTGCCTCCCGGATTGAAGTAATTCTCCTGCCTCAGCCTCCCAATAGCTAGGATTACATGTGCGCACTTCCATACCTGGCTAATTTTTGTAATTTTAGTAGAGACAGGGTTTTGCTGTGTTGGCCAGGCAGGTCTTGAACTCTTGACCTCAAGCAATCCACCCATCTTGGCCTCTCAAAGTGCTGGGATTGAAGACGTAGCCACCACGCCTGGCCTGTCTTTACTTTTAATGGCAAAGATAATTCTTTTAATAATTAAAACTTAATTATTTTAATAAGAATTTGCTGCTTGCCAGGAGCTCTGCAGTTATCTGATTTAATTTCCCTAACAGCTGTGAAAAGTACATCTTATTATTATTCTTTTACAGATGAGGAAACTGAGGTTCACTGAAGTGAAGTCTATTAGTTTGCTAGAGCTGCTCTAACAAAGCATCACAAATTGGGTGGCTTAAACAACAAAAGTTTATTGTCTCAGTTCTGTAGGCCAGAAGGTTGAAGTCAAGGTGTTGGCCGGGCTGCTTTCTTCAGAGGATTGGGAGGAGATACCTGTTCCAGGCCTCCCTCCTTGGCTTGTAGATGGGTGTATTAGTCAGTTCTCTACAGGGGCAGAATAGGATAGATGTATTAATATATATGAAGGTGAGTTTATGAAGGAGTATTGACTCACACGATCACAAGGTGAAGTCCCACAATATGCTGTCTGCAAGCTGAGGGGCAAGGAAGCCAGTGTGAGTCCCCAAACCTTAAAAGTAGAGGAGCTGACAGTATAGCCTTCAGGCTGTGGTCAAAGGCCCCAGGAACCCCTGGCAAACCACTGGTGTAAGTCCAAGAGTCCAAAAGCTGAAGAACTTGGAGTCTGATGTTCACGGGCAGGAAGCTTCCAGCATGGGAGAAAGGTGAGGCCGGAAGACTCAGCAGGTCTTCTCTTCCATCTTCTGCTCTTCTCTTGCCTCACTGGCAGCTAATTAGATGGTACCCACCCAGATGGAGAGTCGGTCTGCCTCTCTCCATCCACTGACTCCATTGTTAGTCTCCTTTGGAAACACCCTCACAGACACACTCAGGCAATCCAATCGAGTTGACACTCAGTATTAACCATCACGTGGGCTTCTTCACGTTCACATGGGCTCCCCACTGTGCTGTGTCCGGATTTCCCCTTTTCATAAGGACACCAGTCCTCTTGGATTAGGGCTCTGACCTTATGATCTCGTTTACGCTTAATTCCACTCATAAAGGCCTCATCTCCAAATGTAGTCGAGTTGAGGGTTAGAGCTTCAATGTATGAGTTTGGGATGGCGGAGAAGCAATTCAGCTCCTAAGAATGATAAGACTCCTGATCTGTTTCCCTTCCAAGAAATGCTTTGGTTTCTTGTTGATTTTACCTCCTTTTCCACATCGGTATGAAAGCACTGAAGAAAATCAAGTACACCTTGCCCTGATAGAGACTTTAAAATGATGTATGCTTAGAGGCAGCCTGCCTGTTTGAGCTAAATAAAAGTTCTAGTTGAGCATGCTTCATTAAGCTATCTACTCTAGGAAAGAGACTCTCCATTGGCATCTTTTGGGGAGCACTTGCTCTCCCTGCTGACAAGACCCCCTGCCTGGCAAGCCATTCGAGTTGGAATCCTCTGTTAGGGTTCCAGAGCCTTCACCAACTCAGAGCTCTCTCTCTTTCTCTGTCTTTTTTGAATTTAAACGGATCCTTCTCACAAGTTGTTCACATTACGTATGTTAGGGATCCTACCAAGACCCTCTTTTTGGCCCAGAAGCAGCAGCTGGGTGAGGGGAATGAAAGAAAAATTTACAGCTGTGGAGTCTCCAGAAGTAATGCAAAATCAGCCTCAGCTGGAAGCCGCTCCCTGCAGCACTCATATTCAGGCAAGCAGGTGCCTGATCACAGCTGATGGTTAGATTACACGTTTCCTGAAAGGTACAGATTTTAAAATTGGTGTATTTCACCAATCCCTCGTCATGGTATCCCCAAACGAAATGTTATCAAATGGAAAACTCCTTCCTGTCTCTCCGTTCTGAGTGAGTCTGAATTTATTCAAGCTCAGGTGGCTTCTCAGCGTAAAAAGTGATGGAGAAATTCTTTTACCAATTTTATGTCCTGTGGGAACCTGGGTGCTGTAATCACTCAGTGTGTTATAACCAAAAATGTCAAACTAGCCATGATTCTCTGTGTTTTGTTCCCTGCATCCTGGCATGTGAAAGAAGTGAGGTGAAGAGTGTAATTTACTTCCTTATTTTAAAGCTAGCATTGCCCATGCCTTCCACGCGGGACTGTTGTGGATTTTTGACGACTGCAAGAAAACTCAGAGAAGCAGAAACTTAGGGCTTGCTTTAAATGTTATCACTTTGAATTGAGATGGTGTCAGCATTATTTTTTTTATAAAGACCAAAACAATAAGAGTAACAAACACACACAAGTCACTGTTAGATTTTATAAAAGTTTAACAAGTAATTATATTAAAGATATCTGAGATAGTGATCTGGTTATATAATCAGAGATACTTTTTTTTTCTTTTTATATATTAATTTTTTTTTCTTTTTTTTTTTAAGACAGGGTTTCACCATGTTGGTCAGGCTGTTTTTGAACTCCCAACCTCAGGTGATCCGCCCGCCTTAGCCTCCAAAGTGCTTGGATTACAGGCGTGAGCCACCACACCTGGCCAATCAAAGATACTTTTAAAAAAGCAACTACAAGCTATGGATTATCTTTTAATTAGGTGTTTTACTATTAAACTTGATTTGCTTTAAAGTGTTTTACATTTTGCCTCTTTATTTTATGTTCTGAGGAAACCTTTCATTTTAGTCAATACCACTTCCTAACCAATCACAATAAATGTCTGGTTTGGAGTTGAAGGAATATTTTAAGCAAGGTCATGGTGAACCCACAGAGTACACACAGTTAATAGAACTCTGGCCATTGATCTAGCTTCGAAGCCTGAATTTAAGTCCTATTTTTGAGAAGCTGCATCTTAAAAAGTTATAAGCGATGGAGAATGAAAAGTCAATTTGAACACTTTAGAAGTGAGCCTCAGAAAACTGCTGAATTTTCCCAACGTTGTGTTTTGAGCACCGCCACATGACTTTGGGAGCATAAAGAATTTAATCTTTTCAAGAGGCAAAGTCATATAGCACTTTTCACTTTTTCAAAGGTAAGAGCCAAGGTCTATCTGAATTTTTTTTAAAGGTCCCTGAATGAGAAAGGTAGCACACTGTCTGCGTTGGGGATGCCGGATCGGGCAGGCTTTTTCACTTCTGGGAGCTCGCAATGGAATGAAGGGTTTTTTTCTTTAATTTTTCTTTTTTTTTTTTCTTTTTGAGAGGGAGTCTCGCTCTATCACCAGGCTACCAGTACAGTGGCGTGATCTCCGCACACCGCAACCTCCGCCTCCCAGGTCCAAGCGATTCTCCTGCCTCAGCCTCCTGAGTAGCTGGGACTACAGGCATGTGTCACCACACCCAGATAATTTTCTGTAGTTTAGTAGAGACCAGGTTTCACCATGTTGGCCAGGACAGTCTCGATCTACTGATTTATGGTCTGCCTGCCTCGGCCTCCCAACATGCTGGGATTATAGGCAGGAGCCACCGTGCCTGGCCTAATTTTTCTTTAAACGATTCTTTCCTAACCACTTCATAATTGACAGGAGTGGAAAATACATTTCCGAGAGGGCTCACAGCACTTTTGGTCATTAAGAAAGTCAAAGAACAGGGTCCCTTTGGATGAGTGTGGGTACAGGACCCTGGTGGCTGGCCTGCTTGTCCTAAATCCCAAAGAACCCTATCTCAAGCAGAGGAGAAAGAGTAACGGAGGCCTCAGTGGTGAAAGGAAATCCTTTACCAGCTGTGAAAACAGTGAGACATTCAGTAATAGAATATTGCAAATTCAGAGTTGAGTTCTCTTCTCCTCTTGAAGTGGCAATAAATTAATCCATCAAAATAAAAAAGGCCAAACTTCAGGATAAATCTTTCCACTTCTAAACACCCAGAAGCACTTTGGTTCTCTTAGTAGGTATGGGCGTGAGTACAGAATTATAGGAAGTGAGACCATGGGTGTGTGTGCACGTGTATGCACACACCTGTGTGTCATTTAACAGTTTTGCCCTCTGAAGAACAGAAACTTGCCCCAGACAGCACGTGTAGGGGATGGAATTATGGAGCAATTGTACTTTCTTGTGTTAATAAGAAAGAGAGTGAAAGAGCTGTATCTTGTTGAGAGCCTTTAAAAGACACGGGGGTCTCTGCCTCTAAAAAGCTAGATTACATTTTTTTTTTTTAACATGAGGCCTCTGTTTTTTATTTCTTTTATTTTGTCCTGTTTTATTTTTCTTCCTAAGGTTCTCAGACAAGTTTATAAAAGTGCTATGTATACTTTGATTACAAAAAAATTCATGTGGTGTCACTTTCATTTTATTGGTGGAGGGTCTTTATGTTTTACAAAGGCCTGCTCGGCTGTAGAGACCCCCACCCAGGCTGCGCTGAATGCATTGAGAAGCAGACACCCAGATAGAACAGCAGGGTGGGACTGTATGGGGCCAGCAGACTACCGAGCTGAGAGCCTTAGGGGGCTGACAGAATTCCTGGCTGAAAACCTCGAGCAGACCCTGACCCACGTATTTTTTCTCTCTGAACAGGTGACTGTTACTAACAAACAGATGTTCTGTGTTTTCTCATAGAACCGAGATAAACTAGGTAGGCAACTGGTGCCTGCTTACCACCGATACTAGAAAGTATTCTCCTCCGGGCACGGTGGCTCACACGTGTAATCTCAGCACTTTAGAGGGCTGAGGTGGGCAGATCATGAGGTCAAGAGATCCAGACCATCCTGGCCAACATGGTGAAATCCCGTCTCTATTAAAAATACAAAAATTAGCTGGGCATGGTGGTGTGCGCTTGGGGTCCCAGCTACTGGGGAGGTAGAGGCGGAAGAATCACTTGAACCTGGAGGTGGAGGTTGCAGAGAGCAAGATCGCTCCACTGCATTTCCAGTCTGGTGTCAGAGGGAGACTCCGTCCCCCCGCCCCCAAAAAAGAAAGTATTCTCCACGAGGGAGCCACGGGGCAAGGTCACATATCCCGTGTTTAAAGAATTGTTTTAACCGGCATATGATATACATATACTGCTTTGCTACTTTGGAATGCCTCAAGCAGTTTTTCATTTGTGGGGGTGGGCGGCTAGATTTTCCTTGCCATCGTTCTTAGCCAACAATATACTTTATCATACACTCAGCATTTCTCAGCAATCATACGCTCAGCATTTCTCAACAATATTTGACTTTTTAAAAGGCAGAATCTGCCCCATCACCTGGGCTGGAGGGCAGTGGCACGATCATAGCTCACTATAACCTCAATTCCTGAGCTCATGTGATCCTCTCGCCTTGGCCTCCTAAAGTGCTGGGATTATACTTGGAGCTACTGTGCCTGGCTGGCCTTTGTACTGGACTTTAATACAGTTGATTCTTTCAAGTTTGACAGTGAAGACTTCTGGAAATTAAAGAAAAAAAGAGTGAGTATAACTTGTAATGGTCATGGTGTTAAGATCATTCCTTACTGGTTGGAAGTATAGAAGTGGGGTTAAATGAAGTCTATAATTGTAAACCATTGACCTTGGAAGAATAGAGAGATAAACTTTTATTTCTGTGGATTAGTGATCCCATCTCATAATCCTTATGCAGAGAATTGTTTGTAAAAGCAAAGGACAGTGTTAATTTTGAGCCTCAATTTAAATATTAAGTAAGAGAGAAGAACGTTCGTAAATGTGTCACCATTTGGGGGTGGATTCCATAAAGCGGTAGGTTTATGTAATCAAGTGGCTGAAGAGACCTCAATTCTGTGCCTTGATAGGATCATACGGAAGGAAGGTCTGGTAGGCAGTTGATAAAACACGTGGCGTTTGGACCACTTCTCCCTCTCTCAGGACAACTGCAAAGTAGGTTTAGCTTTTAAATGACACACAGGCCAAGCATGTACAACACATATGAGAAGCATATATCTCAGAATGTCCACAGATAATAAATAGAAAGTCCCATGAATCCTATTTGACACAGTCAAGACCCTGTGGGGTGTGAGGATGATGCGGGGGTTCCAGGCTGGTTTCTCCTGCCTCAAGGAGCTGCTCCTTGTGTGTGCTCTGAACCCTAAAGGAAGGAAACAGTCTTCCTCTACTGTCATACAGAGCCCTTCCCATGCCAAACGTGTGGGGTGTTCCCTCATTTGAAGTAATTCTCCAATTTTCTGGACCCCAGCTGGTTTGTCCTACAATTCAGTGATGACATTGACGACCAGAGTTGGACCCCATGGCTTAAGGCTCAGCCCTACAGGGTCATATTCTACTTCAAATGCCAGTAGCAAGTTCAAGATCGTCACCTGTGCTTCTCACGCACTGGCTACAAATTGGGGTTCCCATGACCATCGCCTCAGGTTTAATAATTTGCTGTAATGGCTCATAAAACTAGGGAAATATTTGTCTTTACCTGTTTATGATAAAGGATATTATGAAGAATACAGATGAAGCGGTACATAGGGCGAGGCACAGGGAGGGGTGGGGAGCTCCCGTACCCTCTGTGGGGATGACCCTCTCCAGGCACGACATGTTCAGCAATCTGGAAGCTCTCCAAACCCTATTGTTTAGGTTTTTGTTGTTGTTGTTTTGAGATAGGGTCTTGCTCTGTTGCCCAGGTTGGAGTGCAGTGGTGCAATCATGCAATCACGGCTCACTGCAGCAGGACCTCCCATGCTAAAGCCATCCTCCGGCTCCAGCCCCCTGAGTAGCTGGGACTGCAGCTGCATACCACTGTGCTTGGCTGTTGTTTTGTTTTGTTTTGTTTTGCTTTAGTAGAGATGAGGTCTCAATATGTCACCCAGGCTGGTCTTGAACTCCTGAGCTCCAGGGATCCTCCTGCCTCAGCCTCCCAAAGTGCTGGGATTACAGGTGTGAGCCACTGCACTTGGCCATTTAGGCTTCTTAGGGAGATTTTGTTACCCTAGGCATGATTGCTTAAATCACTGGCCATTGGTGATTTGTGGAGGGTACCAACAAAGCTGAAAGGTCCAACTCTCTAATCATGAGTAATAAAAGACACTCCCCTCACCCATATTGCTTAGAAAATTTCAAAGGTTTTTTTTTTTTTTTTTTTTTAAGATAGGGTCTCACTCTGTCACACAGGCTGGAGTGTAGTGGTGCAATCATGGCTCACTGTAGCCTCCAACTTCTGGGCTCAAGTGATCCTCCCACCTCAGCCTCCTGAGTGACTGTGACTGCAGGTGCGTGGCGCCCACTGTTTTTTTTTTTTAGAGATGGGATCTTACTGTGTTGCTCAGGCTGGTCTCAAACCCTTGGGTTCAAGTGATCCTCTTGCCTTAGCCTCCCAAATTGCTGAGATTACAGGCATGAGACCTGTGCCTGGCCACTTTCAAGGATCTTAGGAGCTCTGTGCCAGGAACCCGGATGAAGACCCAATATGTATTTCTTATTCTATCACAGTATTACAAATCCCCAGTGGTAGTTTGGGAGCCCTATGGTGGGGTCCACCTGCTTGAATTCAGACCACAATGCCCATTGGTGCCTCCTCCTTTTTGCCCTCCTATCTTGTGAGTTCTTTAAACTCTGAGATTATTGGTTTTTTCTTATACGAAATGACAGTGACACTTCAGAGGGTTTCTGTAGAGAACACCTTAAAATTAGTTAACGTATTTCATAAAGCACTTGGTGTGGTGCCCAGCAAAGAGTAACACTCTCAAGTCCTCCTCCTTAACTGGACATTTCAGCATCCTCTCTACAAATCAGGATGCTCAGGAAGTACCTTGTTTGGAATAGGAATGGGCTGCTCCCTTTTCTTCACACTTGCCTTGATACCTGTGTATTAAAATGCATAGAGGCCCCTGAGTTATCAGTTCGGTATCATTTGGTTTGTTATTTTCAGTTTCTTCTCATAGCAGGCATGCGTGCATGTATTAAAAATTGAAATAACGTCGGCATTATGAAATGCACAAGAAGTTTTCCTTGCCTCCAACCAATACCCTTCTCCTGCAGTCATCAGTGTTGGCACCTGTTTAACCACTTTGTGTTTTACGTGCACACTGTACAGTACTTTGTATTTTGTGCTATTCATGCAATATAATTTATTTAACCTAATTGATAAAACATTTAGGTTGATTGCAGTCTGTTGTAGATAATGCCATATTGAATATTCCTACCGCATATTTGCTCATGTCGGCAAGTCTATTTGTAGGATAAATTTCTGGTTGTGGCTGGGTCAAAGGGCATGTCCATTTCAAATTTGATAGCTATGTCTCAATTGCCCCCAATTATATTAAGCCATTTCCTATCCCCCCTCCCCCATTTATCTATGAAGTTGCCTGGTTTCCCCACATCTTTACCAACAGGATGTCGCTCGATGTAGTTACCCTTATAGAATCTGTCTGCATTTACCTGTCTAGGACCATGTTAATTGTAATCTCTGGCACTTTTCTTACTGATTCCTAACCAGGACTATCACTGGCAGGTTAAATGAGAACTTACACAGCACACTGGCAGCACTAGTAGCCAGCCTGGGGTCAGTCTTGCCTCTCGAGAGATCTCATGCGGTCACTTGGGATTTATTGTATAGCTTTACAAAACTCTACAGCCTCAGCCTTGTACTGCTCAAAGCATGCAGATGCAGCCTGGTGTATTTTAAAGATATTCCACGTGAACTGACCCATTTCCCACTTCTTGAATTGACATTCTTTTTTTGATAAATATATTTGGGATGTATTTATGTTATTAGGGCTATTTAGGAAGCTCTGTAGGGTATTTGTTGCTCTCTGTGTATAACACATACATTTAAAAAGCAGGGCTGGCTATGACTTATTTTCCTCTGGGGAGACCTGTGTAGTTTTGTAATTTCTTAAGAGTTGGCAGCTGTGGAACGTGTCTAGTAAGCATGATCTCTAACTCTTTGGAACTCAGAACTATGTAATTGAAATGGCTTGGGAAGTAAATGTGCTCATTCAGGTAATTACACTACAGAAACAGCAGTATGGATTATCTAGTCACTGCAGATATGGCATTGACTGTATAGGCATGGTGAATGTACGTCCTAGAACTTCATCTGAAAATGCCCCTGGGGGAGTTGGATTTCAGTATCATCGTCAATGTCACGTCACTGTAATTTCATTTACATTAATCAGATTAGTTTGGAAATTATGGTCTCCCTACTTTTAAGAGGATGTAGGAGAAACTCTCATCCTTAAAGCTAGTAGTGTGTTAATACAAAAACAGTCCCCAAATTTGAATTGTCCTCAAATCTAACTCAAGCTGAAAGGTATTAGGTTTATCTTCTTGCTCCGTACGAAACGGCAGATCTCTAGGGAGGGAGAGGATGTGTGCTAGAAGATTCGGCAACTTGTTGATTGGTTCCTAAAGATCATTTTAGTGCTATGTTTGTGGGGCGGGGGGTGGGGGGTGGAAATCACCATCTCTGTGGCCTTTTAATTGTGCCCAGTTACCAGTAACATTTGTCTCCAGTGTTTCACAATTATAAATTAATAATAACAACTCATTAGAATTTACGAGTATTGTAAGCCCCAACTCCTTTGGGCATCTTAATAAAAATGATAATTAAAACCATAATTTACAGTAAATGGGGACATTGCTCAAGTACATCCACAATATGGAGAAAATTTAAAAACTTCAACCAGAAGAAACCTTCCTGGTATTGGGGAAAAAAACTGCCTTGTTCGTAGCTCCTACTTGCCTGGAGCTTTGTCAGGATTTGCAGGGACAGGTTTCCCACCTTGATGTTTTTTGTGCCTGAGGACTCGGTGGGCAACTCTCCCCACCTGTCCAACTGACCAATGAGTCTCATGGGGTGTGACTGCCTGCTCTGACCCTCTCCACCACCACACCCACGCCAATTCTCCCTTTGTGTTCCTGGTCTGGGTAAACAACTCGCCAAGCTCAACAGTGGCCCAGGGGTCACCTTGGATACCTAGACTTAGGCAGTCACTGGCTTTGTATATATATATATTTTTTTTTTTTTGCTTCCAACGTGATTTTCTAATTTACACTTTGAGCTGCTCAGGATAAGAGGGCACTTCATCCATCCCTGGCTGACCACAAGGCCACAGTATCTTGAGCGAGTCCATTTTGACCACTGGAGGTACTGTAAATGGATAAAATAATAATATGAATAACACATGGTGTTTACTCCCTGCCTAAATCCACAGGCTCCCACCACCTGCAGAGGCATCCCACAGTTTTCACTTGCTGCATGGAGTTTCATCTCCATTGCATTCCTGCCATTTATTCATGTGGAGCTGCTCACCAATCCTTGATCGTTTTTTGCCAAGCACCCTGCCTTTTTGCTTGTGTATTTCATCTTTATCTTTCATTCCAATGGAGTTCTTGGCCCAGAGTTTCTGCTGCCACTCAGTGACCCTTGTGACATGCAAAGGTGCTTGCACTTTAGGTCCACGCTTCTGCAGAGTCCTGAGCCATTACCCTTGTGCTTCTCTGTCCATGCAAAGCCAAGTGCTCCTGCAGGGTTTTCCAAGCATAGCTAGCATCCTAATATTCCCACGCTTGTCATAGTAGGATTTGATGTGGTTTAAGTAAAAATCTCAACCAGATCAGTGGGAAATGTTCTTTGAGATTCGGTGATTCAGATGTGAGAATTTGGACTGAGGGCGTTTTGTGGTAAGGCTTGAGTCAGGTCTCTAGCAGTGGTTTTTTCTGGATAACGTGCACTGAGCCTCAAGTGACTGCAGTGGCCCGGTGGGGAATGCCAGCGGCACGGGTGAGGACCATGGCCAACATGACCAACTAGAAAACGCAAACCCCACCTCTAGCTGACAGTGGATTCTCAGCTAACCTGTCACCAAGTGGGACTGGGGACCCAGTATGCTTCCGCTGTAAGGTTTTTCAGAGAAGCTGCACATCTAGCTTTGGACCTGTGATCTCCCCAATGTTTTAATGCTGGAAACGAATTCAAATTAGAAAGGAAGAGAGGTTGGAAGGGGGAGAGAGAAAGAAAGAACAAGGGAAGAAAGAAAGGGAAAGGAAGGAGAAAGGGAGGGAGAAAGGAAGAAAGAAAAGGAAGGAAAGGAACTGGAAGGAAGTATGGGCCACAGAAAACAGGTCATTGGGCTTGGCTTGTCCTCTGATCATCACCTCTGTTCTAACAAATGAAAATGATGTAAGTTAGTATTAGATAAGCAGGTATTTAGATCACTTTGCACCTTTTCCATTTTATAGAACTGGAATGTTTGTGTTGAGAGCTTAAAACCCAAGACAGTGAGATATGAAGCCTCCATGGCCACTTCATTTTTCTGATTGGATCTGCTGTAACAAGTCCTAGAAAAATTGATGCAGCTCGTTGCTTTAAAACATCTTTCTTTATTTTCTTGGTATTAGTAGGTTTAAATATTCTTTGGAACACACTCTTGCCATCTCCATGCAGTTAAGCTAGTTCAATTTAAACATTGTCATAAAGTAAATTTTTTATAAGATGAATCAGCTTATTAAATTTAGTAAACCATTGCCTTCATTATTTTGCACAAACCTTGGCACCATGCAGAATTGGCTTAGCGCTACTACATTTAGCTAATTAAACTGGCCATCAGCTGCAGTATTAGAAGAGTGAGGGATACTATTCTCATGGGCTTTATCCAGGACTTTTAACAGTAGGTAGCTTTATTAAGCTTTTTTTTTTTTAATATATAACTCCACACTCTAGAGATATGGTTTAGTATAAAAGTGTTATTGTCCTTCCTGTTAAACCATCATCTTTTGAAATAGCCATGCTTTGTTTCTGCTCCAAAGGCAATTGTAAAGGGTAAGAAAATGGAATTGTCTGTTGCGGCTTTTAAAAGTAGACTAGCAAAGGGTAATGCATTGTTTAGATAAAGGAAGATGTAAGAACTAGAGTGTAATTTCACAAGACACAGAGACAGATAGCTTACCCATAATTCTCTGAAGGAGAGAGGGCAGAAACTTGAGCCCATAGCCTGTTGCTGCTGACTTGTCAGATGTGCCCTTTCTGGTGATAAAAAGTCCTTTGCTATGGGTTATTTCGTCAAGTGAGATAGGATGACTTAGCAAGTTTGCTTGGGAAAATAAAATTCAATAGTAAAACGGCATGCTTTCCCCCCACATATTTCTTGGTAGTGTCATTCAGAACTATGGTGAGTGGTATTTTTGCAGGATTTTAATATTTATTCATTATAGCTGGGCGCGGTGGCTCATGCCTGTAATCCCAGCAGTCTGGGAGGCCGAAGCAGGTGGATCACCTGAGGTCGGGAGTTCGAGACCAGCCTGACCAACATGGAAAACCCCATCTCTACTAAAAATACAAAACATTAGCCGGGCATGGTGGCACAAGCTTGTAATCCCAGCTACTCAGGAGGCCGAGGCAGGAGAATTGCTTGAACCTGGGAGGTGGAGGTTGCAGTGAGCCGAGATTGCACCATTACACCCCAGCCTGGGCAACAAGAGTGAAACTCCATCTCAAGAAAAAAAAAATTATTCATTATTAAAAAGGAAGAAGAGGGCCATCTGTGTTGCAGTTTAAAACAGCTTAGATTGTTTTAAAATAGTCCAGAACCGCAGCCTATTAGCAGTCTGCAAGAACCGTTTTTACCTTCAGCAGGTATGTATTGAATCCTACTGGGTGCTAGTCTGGCAAAATACAGCGATGGGAAGGTGTAAGGCTCAAGCAGCTCACTGCTAACCTGAGAAATTGAATAAATAAAGCTCTGGACAGGGGCACAGTGGCTCATGCCTGTAATCCCAGCACTTTGGGAGGCGGATCACTTGAGGTCAGGAGTTCCAGACCAGCCTGGCCAACATGGTGAAACCCCATTTCTACTAAAAATACAAAGATTAGCCAGGAGTGGTGGCACATGCTTGTAATCCCACCTGCTGGGGAGACTGAGACCTGAGAATCACTTGAATCTTGGCGGCGGAGGTTTCAGTGAGTGGAGGTTGCAGATTGCACCACTGCACTCTAGCCTGGGTGACAGAGTGAGACTATCTCAGTCGATCAGTCAATCTGTCAAGCTCTGGAACCTGCCTGGTGTTGTGTTATATCTATGCTTTCTCAATCTGTTAAAAATGTAGTTGCTAATGAATGACTAAGAATGTGTTTACTATCATTTCCACTCTGTTACATCATTTTTTTTCTTCTAATGCCCTGTGATGAAAATGTGAAGAAAGATATTTCTGATCATTGCTTTGACCTGGAAATTTCAAAGGAACCCGGAGTCCACCATTTCCTCCAAGATCTGGGTGCGTGAAGTCCCAGCCTCACTAGTGTAGTTGTGCTTGGTCACTCTGTGTGGTTTGCATATGGCTGTCAGCATCTCATTAGCTTGATTGATGGGGCAGATCAGTCAGCAAGACTTCGTCCATGCCTGTCCCCAGCCAGCTGGACTATGAAACCTGGCATTTTACTTCTCTCTCTTTCCCTAAATGATCTAGGTGTCTTTTGCTCACCGGTGATAAGGGGTGACATTGGCATCACAGGTAAAAATGAGTAAATTTGAGATTATTGTCCTCTTGCTTTAAAGCCTACAGAGATACAGTTTCAAACACCTTTTACTACATACACACCCAAGGGGAGGCAAACAGATTTACATGTTAAATGCTTCAGATTTGAAATCCTTTGTGCATTATTTCAGCATCTGATTTAAGTATCAGAAGTCATCTTTAGGTAGTAAGTATTTTGGAATATGGAATTTGGCAGAATCTCAAAAAATAATTTCAGATTGTCTCAACAATGAGGTTAAATTGTGCTCCGGAGCCCACATTTTAGACAAATAAGATGGTGGAGCCTGTGGCTGATTTCTTTGAATTCTGGTTGGTATTAAAGCCATTCAGTCCTTGGGTTGCCATTGGTAGCACTTCTAGAAGCAAGTTTTAATTTTTTAGTCATAGTGACTGTACTGGATTTGGTAGGTCATACAAGTTGGAGAAGAGGCATAGAACACCACAGATTTTGCAAGAAGCAGTCAACTAACATTTGTTTTCCACCTACTGTGGTTACGTTAGGCTCTTAGTATATATTGACTACTTATCCCCATTTTACAGAAACAATAACTGAGTTTCACATGGGTTCAAGGTGTGACCTTAGTTCTCACTGCTTGTATGTGCTTAGAACTGGCATCAAGACAAATGTGTCCAACTTGAATTTTCCTCTGTGCTATGCTAACTTTCCTCTAGAGGTAGTTTATGTAAATAGACTGTTCTCCATGAAGATTAGGCCTATGGAGGTGATATGAATGAATGAACTTTACTAGGCTCTTTCATATGGTGATGTCAGTAAGATAATGATAAGCTGATTTCCCATGCATATTAACATTCTCTTGCAAACAATAATTTACGTCCATTTGACGTGGATTCAGCTGAATTGCATTGCTGCCTTCTCTAATAGAATTGGTTACTTTGTTGTGTACTGTACTCTATAGGGTCTTCCACTATAGCTCACATCATATGGTATTTTTCAGTTGAGAGCAATGGATTGGTGTTCAAGCTCTGGATTAGACTGCGTCTTCTTTTTCCTCTTTCCCTCCTCTCCCCTCTTCTCTCTTTTCCTTTTTTGAGATGAATTTAAATTATAGATTCATTTTTTTCAACTATAGAGGACTTTCAGTTTTTCATTTCTTCTTACGGCAACTTTTTTTGTAGTGGTTTTCTAGGAATTTGTGTTTTTTACCTGTATTGTAAATTCACTAGTATAAAGTTATTCACCATATCTTAAGATCTTCTCAGCATTCATAGAGCTGTAGTCCTTTTCTTTATGTTTCATTTTTAAAAACAACTTTGAGGTCTGATTGACGTACAAAAAGCCGTACGTATTCGATATATAGAACTTGGTAAGTTTGGAGATAAGTATATACTTGTGAAACCATTGTCATAATTTATAAGTGCATGATACAATATGGGCACAGTGCTGTATGGCAGATTTCTAGGGCCTTTCCATCTGGCATACCTGAAACTTTGTACCCTTTGGCTAATACCTCCTTGTTTCTCTCTCCCTTGAGCCCTTCGCAACCACCATTCTATTTTTCACTTCTGTGAGTTTGAGCGTCTTAGATTCCTCATATAAATGGTAACATACAGTATTTGTCCTGTGGCTGGCTTATTTCACTTAGCATAATGTCCTCCAGGTTCATCCATGTTGTTGCAAATAGCAGAGTTTCCTTCATTCCTAAGGCTGAATAATATTCCATTGTGTGTTTGACTCTGTGTGTGTGTGTGTGTATACACACACACATATATATATGTATATACGTATATATATACCATATTTCCTTTATCCATTCATTCAGCAGTAGAAATTTAGAGTTCTTCCATGTCTTGGCTAGTATGAATAACGCTACAGTGAACATGAGAAGACAGGCATATTGTTGAGATCCTGATTTGAGTTCCTTTGGACGTGTACCCAGAAGTGGGATTGTTGGATCATAATGCAGCAATTTTTAAATCTATTTTTAATTTTTTTGAGGAAACTCCATACTGTTTTTCATAATGGCTACACCAATTTACAATCCACTAAGGAATGTAAATTTCTCGTGCCCAAGGGGTCTCTTGTTTCTACATCCTTAACCAAGACTTACCTTTCATTTTATGATGAGAACCATCTTAAGGTGTGAGGTGACATCTCACTGTGCTTTCAATTTGCATTTTCCTGAGGATCAGTGATGGTGAGCCCCTTTTCATATACTTGGCCATGTGTATGTCTTCTTTGGAAAAATGTTTATTCAGTTCCTTTGCTTGTTTTTAAAATCTGTATGGATGTTTTTTCTTTTCTTTTGATTAGTGGGTTTTAGGAGTTCCTTATGTATTTTGGATATGAACACTATCAGTTATGTGGTTTGCAAGTGTTTTCTACTGTTTTGTAGCTTGTCCTTTCAATGTCTTGATTGTTTTCTTTGTTGTGCAGAAGCTTTTTAGTTTTATGTAATCTCACTTGTCTAGTTTTGTTTTTGCGGCCTGTGCTTTTATGTGACATAATGATGTCCTTTTGTTCATCCTTGATACTGGTCGTTCGTGCCCTCTCTGTCTCTGTCTCTCTGTTTGTCTTGTTAGCCCTTCATTGATTTTACTAGTTCTTGCAGTTAACAGACTTTTGGATTATTTTTTGTTCTGTATTTTATGTTTGTTTTAGATTTATAAGTTTCTCCTTTCTCCTGTTATTTCCATCCTTCTGCTTTCTTTAGGTTTAATGTGCTGGGTTAGTTTCCTAATGTAATGGATGCTTAGATCATCTTTTCTCTTTCCTTCCTTCCTTCCCTGCCCCTCCCTCCCTTCCTCTCTCTCTCTCTCTCTCTCTTTCCTCCCTCCTTCACTCCCTCCTTCTTTCTTCTTTTCTTTCTTTTCTTTTCTTTTGTTTTCTTTTTCTTTCTTTTTTTTTTCAACAGACTCTGACTCTGTCACCTAAGCTGGAGTGCAGTGGCATGATCATCCTCCTGAGTAGCTGGAACCACATGTATGCACCACCATGCCCAGCTAATTTTTTGTCGAGAAGGGATTTTGCCATGTTGCCTGGGCTGGTCTTGAACTCCTGGGCTCAAGCGATCTGCTTGCCTTGGCCACCTAAATTGCTGGGATTACAGGCATGAGCCACTGTGCCTGGCCTTCTTTTTAATATACGTAGTTAAGGGTATAGATTTTCTTTTAACCATGGCTTTGGCTATACTCCATAAGTTTGTATATGTGTTTGTCATTATTCAGTTTAAAATATTTCTGACTTTCATTGCAATTTTTTGAGCCATAATGTTTTATTTATTTACGTATATATATGTAAATAAAGGAGAATTTTCTGGGATCTTGTTATTGTTTATAATTCCATTGCAATCAAAGAGCATGTTTTCTAATTTTAATCTTTTTTTTTTTTTTTTTACCAAGCTTTAGAGTTACTCAAATGACAAAGTTATGGAAAAAGTCAATATGAGGTAAAGTTTCTACATAGTAGAGCCTGTAGGCTTTGTTTTTTTTTTTTTTTAAGAGAGAGAAAGAAGTAGAATAAAAGAGAAAAAAGAAGGAAAGAGAAAGAGGGAGAGAGAATGAAAATCTTGCTCTATTGCTCAGGATTTCATTTAAATCTGTAAAATGCTTATGCAATTACTAAAAAGTGATTTATTTCCTATTATGTGATCACTTTTAGAATAGGTATAATATTGAAA